>JACEEZ010017120.1:55000-82500 GCA_016584305.1 Chionoecetes opilio
GAGCAGGAGGAGGAGGAGGAGGAGGAGGAGGAGGAGGAGGAGGAGGAGGAGCATGACAGGGGAAGGGGAGGAGGAGGAGGGGGGAGGAGCAAGGAGGGAGGAGGGGAGAATGGTAAAAGGGAATGGTGGTGATTGGGAAAAAGCATAAATGAGTGGAGCAAAAAATAGAAGATGAAAACAAAATCAAATGAAGACTTCGTACATACAAAGATAAAAGGAAAAAAAAACCCATACACAGACAGAGGCAAGAAAATGAAAATAAAAGTTGATCCAAGTACAAAGAATATGAAGACCAGAAATGCAGCAAAATGAGGAAGAGATGAGGAAAAAGATAGAGAGGAGGAGGATAATATATTTTAGTTCTCTAGTTAATGTTCTTTTACTGTTTTCATGCACGCTCTTATTGTGTCCTCTACTACTATTGCTATTATCTTTCATGCACGCTACATAACCATAACATTTGGTGTATCTTATGAATTGCTGACCTGGTTTGTTCTTTGCTTGCTTCTTTCCTTCCTTCCTTCCTTCTTCCTTCCTTTTATCCCAGAAATATTGACCTATTTTTCTTCTTCATTCTGTACTTCTATACTTTCTTCCTTTTTTCCTTTTTTTTTCATTTACATCCCACACCTGTCCGATCCCACACCTGTCCGATCCCACACCTGTCCCATCCCACACCTGTCCCATCCCACACCTGTCCCATCCCACACCTGTCCCATCCCACACCTGTCCGATCCCACACCTGTCCTATATTCCACACCTGTCCAATCCCACACCTGTCCGATCCCACACCTGTCCCATCCCACACCTGTCCGATCCCACACCTGTCTGATCCCACACCTGTTCAATCCCACACCTGTCCGATATCCCACACCTGTCCGATCCCACCCATGTCCCATCCCACACATGTCCGATCCCACACCTGTCCCGATATTCCACACCTGTCCCATCCACACCTGCGATCCCACACTGTCCGATCCCACCCCCTGTCCGTATTCACCCTGTCCGATCCACACCTGTCTCATCCCACACTTGTCCCATCTACACCTTCCGTCCCCCTGTCCGATCCCAAACACCTGTCCCATCCCACACCTGTCCATCCCACACCTGTCCGACCACACCTGTCCGATATCCACCCTGTCCATCCACACCTGTCTATCCCAAGTGTCCATACCCCACACCTGTCCCATCCCACACCTGTCCCATCCCACATCTGTCCGATATTCCATACCTGTCCGATCCCACACCTGTCCGATCCCACACCTGTCTGATATCCCACACCTGTCCGATATTCCACACCTGTCCGATCCCACACCTGTGCCTGGGTAAAATGAAGGGAGGAAGGCACAGATACAAGCAGGTGTGGATAGAAGGAAACACTGGAAAAGGAATGTCTAGGAATGGAAGGGAAGTGGGGAGGGGAAATGGGAAGGGAAAATAGGAAGGGGAAGTGGGAAGGGGAATGGGAAGGGGAAGGGGAATGGAAGGGAAGTGAGAAGGAAATGGGAAGGGAAAGGGGGAAAGGGGAAGGGGAAGTGGAAAGGGAAGGGGAATGGAAGGGGAAAGGGGAATGGAATGGGAAGGGAATGGGAAGGGAAGGGGAAAAGGAAATGGGAAGAGGAAATGGAAGGGAAATGGGAAGGGAAATGGGAAGGGGAAAGGGGAAATGGGAAGGGGAAGTGGGAATGGGAAAGGGGGAAGGGAAGGGGAAAGGGGAAGGGGACATGCGAAGGGGAATGGGAAGGGGAAGTGGGAAGGGAAAATGGGAAGGAAATGGAAGGGAAGTGGAAGGGAATGGGAAAGGGGGAATGAAAGGGGAAGTGGAAAGGGAAATGGGAAGGGAAATGGGAAGGGGAAGGGGAATGGGAAGGGGAATGGGAAGGGGAAATGGGAAGGGGAAATGGGAAGGGAATGGGAAGGGGAAATGGGAAGGGGAAGGGGAAAGGGAAATGGGAAGGGGAAAGGGAAATGGGGGGAATGGGAAGGGAAGTGGAAAGGGAAGGAAATGGGAAGGGGAAGGGGAAAAATGCAAGGGAAATGGGAAAAAGGGGAAAGGGAAAAGGAAAGGGGAAAAGGGGAAAAGGGAAAGGGAAAAGGGAAAGGGGGGAAGGGAAAGGGGAAAGGGGGAAAAGGGAAAAAGGGAAATGGGAAGGGGAAATAGGAAGGGAAAGTGGAAAGGGAATGTGAAGGGGGAATGAAAGGGGAAGTGGAAAGGGAAATTTGGGGGGAAAAATGGGGGGGGGAAAGGGGGAAAAGGGGAAGGGGAAAAGGGGAAAGGGGAAAAGGGGAAAAGGGGAAGGGGGAAGGGGAAGGGGAATGGGGAAAGGGAAAGGGGAAAGGGGAAAAGGGGAAAGGGGAAGGGGGAAAATCAAAGGGGGGGAAAGGGGAAAGGGGGAAGGGGAAGGGGGAAAGGGGGAAGGGGGAAAAGGGAATTGGGGGGGAAGGGGAAAAAGGGGAAAAAGGGGAAGGGGAAATGGGAAGGGGAATGCGAAGGGGAATGAATAGAAAGAATGAAAAGGGAAAGAAGTGAAAAATGTAAGGAAGGTGGGAAGGGAAAATAAATATAGTATTCTTTTACCTTTTCTCCCTAGTATTATTTTTCTTATGCCTTTTGTACCATTCTCCCTAATATATTTTTCCCTAGTACCTGTTCCCTTGTGCATGTTTCCATCCCTTTACCCCCTTGGTACTTTTCCATTGTACCGATTTTAAAATCCCTTATAAAATTTTTTTCTTGGTACTTTTTTCCCTAGCCCTTTCCTTCAGACTGTGGGGATTTTTTCCTTTTAACACATTTCCCGCTAATTTTTTCCATCTAGTTTATTATTGAAACTAAAAAAATAAAAGGGTTTATCCGATGGATTGTTATTTTTTTCAATCGGGACAAAACAGGGCCCGGGGGGGAACACTTTTTTGTAATTTAATATAAAAAAATCCTAGGGCCTTTTGGGGTGTTTGTGGGGGGGGGGGTGTGTATGTGGGGGTTTGTGTGTGTGTTAGGGGAAAGGTTTTCTAAGGAAAGCATTCCTCTGCCTCTCAAATTTAAAATTTAAATTAAACTCTCTTTATTAGGCTCGTGGAAAGTTTTTTCGCCTGGGAAAGTTTGCGCGGAATAAAGAAAAAGTAAAAAAAACAAACCCTTCATTTTTATCGCACCCATTTTTTTCCGGGCCTTTTTTGCTGCTTTGCTTGCTCTTTGCTTGTTTCTTTCCTTCCTTCCTTCTTTGCTTTCTCCCTCCTACCCTTCCTTCATTCCCTTCCTTCCTTCTTCCTTTTATCCCAGAAGTATTTTCCTTTTTCTTGATTTTGTACTTCCTTTCTTCCATGTTTTATCCCCCTTCCCTTTCCCTTCCCTTTCCCTTTCCCCCTTTTTTTTTATCCCAAAGTATTTTTTTTTTTCCCTTCCCTTCAATCTGTACTTCCTTTCTTTCTTCCATCCTTCTTTCCTTCCTTCTTTTCTTTCTCCCTTTCCTCCTCCCCCTTTCTTCCTTCCTTCCTTCCTTCATTTTATCCCTGAAGTATTTACCTTTTTTATTTATTTTGTACTTTTATTCCTTCATCCTTTATTCCTTCTTTCTTCTTTCATTTTCATTCCAGAACCATTTTCCTTTTTTTCTTCTTCATTTGGTTCCTTCCTTCCTTCCTTTTTCCTTTAATTTATCACAGAAATATTTTGATTTCTTCCTCCTTTTGTCCCTTTCTTTCCCTTCCTTCCCTTTCCCTTTCCTTCCTTTTTCCCTTTCCCTTTCCTTTTCTTGCAGAATTTTTTCCCTTTTTTTTAATTTTGTATTTCCTTTCTTTTTTCCATCCTTCTTTCCCTTCTTTCCCCCCCTTCCCCCTTTCCCCCCCTTTTTTTTCCCTTTCCTTCTTCCTTCTTTTTTTCCCCAAAAGGGGTTTTTTCCCTTTTTTTTTCCTTCTTCATTTTTTTTTCCCTTTTCCCTTTTGCCCCTGTTTTCCCAAATTTTTCCCCCCTTTTTTAAATAAGTAACAAAGCATAAGAAAAATTTTTTCTCCCTTTCTGGATAAAAATAATGATCGACAAAGATATATTACGTACAAGAAAAAATGAATAAATAAATAAATAAATGAAAGAAAGGAATAAATTAATAAAAGAACTACAGAAAATAATAATAAATGGGTAGACATAAATATATTACTGTAAAAAACAAAAAAAAAAAAAAAATAGATAAAATACTATGAGAACTAGTAAATGTCGTTAATACAATACAACATTCCGACATTGCATAGTTTCTTAAATCTTTTTTTATTGCGAAATATTGTTCTTTTCGATATTAATTTAGATATTTCACGCGTTCGCTTTTTTTTAAAAACGTGTTTTCTATTTTCATCCGTCTTTTATCTTACATTTTCCCCTGTGTTGAGTTTGAAATTTTGTTGCAAAATGTCCTTTGGATGTATTTTTTAAATTTGAGGAGGAGAGGAGAGAGAACGAGAGGAGAAAAGGGGAGAAGGGGGAAAGAAAAAAAAAGGGGAAAAAGAGAGAGAGGTTATTGGGCAAAAGGCAGACAGACAGAAGAGAGAGACGACAACTAAATGAAAAAGAGACGAGAAGGAAGGACAGACACCCTGACTGGGAAAGGGAAAGGGAAAGGGGAAAAAAGGGAAAAAAGGGGGGTGGGGGAAAAAAGGGGGAAAAAAAAAGAAAACTTCATATTTTATAAAAAAAAAAAAAAAAAAAAAAAATTGGGGGGGGTTGGGGAAAAAAGAATTGGGGGGGGGGGGGGGGGCCAAAAAAAAAAATTTTGGTTTTTTTTCTTTTTTATGATGTTTTTATCCTACAGGTCATTGATATAAGTTTTCTTTCTCTCTCCCTTCCTCCCTTCCTTCCTTCCTTCTTTCTTCTATACTTACTACTCCCTTCATTCTTTTATTTATTATGTCCGCCGTTTGCAGTACAGTAGAAGGCAGGAAAAGGGATAAATGGAAAGGGATGGAGAAATAAACCGCAAAAAGTTTTCATCATAATTTGTAGGTTTTTTTATCTTTTCACCCCTCTTCGTTTTTGTCTCTCCTTGTCAGTTTTGGTTTTTATTTATTTTTATCTAGCATTATATTTTCTCTCTTTCTCTCTTTTTTTTTTCTCTCTCTCTCTTTCTTTCTCTCTCTCTTTCTGTCAGTTTTTGTTTATATTCCTTTTTATTCACTATTAGATTCTCTCTCCTCCTCTTTCTCTCTGTTTTTGTGTCTGTCTCTCTCTCTGTCTTACTCGGTCCTCTTTCTCTGCCTCTCTCTGTCTCTTTCTCTGTCTCTCTTTCTCTGCTCTCTCTCTTTCTCTGTCTCTTTCTTTCTCTTTCTCTTTCTTTCTCTGGCTCTCTCTGTCTCTTTGTCTCTGTCTCTCTGTCTCTCTTCTTCTCTTTCTCTCTTTCTCTGGCTCTCTCTCTCTGCCTCTCTCCTTCTCTCTCTGTCTCTTTCTCTGGCTCTCTCTTTCTCTGGCTCTCTTTCTTTCTCTTTCTTTCTCTTTCTCTGGCTCTCTCTGTTTCTCTGTCTCTGTCTCTCTCTGCTCTCTTTTCTCTTCTCTCTTTCTCTCTTCTCTTCTTGTCTCTTTCTCTCTTTCTCTCTTCTTTCTTTTCTCTTCTCTGTCTCTCTCCTCTCTTTCTTCTCTTTCTCTCTCTTTCTCTGCTCTCTGTTCCTCTTTCTCTTCTTCTGTTCTCTTTCTCTTTCTCTTCTCTTTCTCTGCTCTTCTCTTTCTCTCTCTCTCTCTTTCTCTTCTCTTCTCTCTTCTCTCTCTTCTTTCTCTCTCTCTCTCTTTCTTCTCTTCTCTCTCTTTCTCTGGCTCTCTCTCTGTCCTCTCCTCTCTCTCTCCTCTTCTCTCTCTCTCTCTCTCTCTCCTCTGGCTCTCATCCCTCTTCTCTCCTCTCTCTTTTCTCCTTCTCTCTCTCTTTTCTCTCTCTCTCTCTCTCTCCTCTCTCTCTCCCTCCCCTTCTCTCCTCTCTCTCTCTTTTTCTCTCTCTCTCTTCCTCTCTCTCTCTCTCTTATTTCCCACTGTTTTGCATTCGAATTCAGTAACATTTCCATCTTTATCAATTTTTGTCTCATCTCCCTTCACATGCTGTTCCTTCCCCCTTATTAAGAAGACAATACTCTTCGTTATTCCTTCATTTTTCCCTCTCTATATTTTTCTTTATCTTCTGGAATCCAACGCTTGCCATATTTTTTTTTCGTGGGATAGAAAAGCCAGAAGTGAAAAAAATGTGTTGAGGAAAAAGTGGGAAAGGAAAACAAGACACAAACAAAGGTGTTGAAAATACGATTGTTTTACTTGGAATAAAAGGGAGAGGAGAGAGGGAAGGAACGAGAGTAGAGAGGGAAGGAAGGAGAGGAAAGAGGGAAGGTAGGAGAGGAAAGAGGGAATGTAGGAGAGGAAAGAGGGAAGAAGGAGAGGAAAGAGGGAAGGTAGGAGAGGGAAGAGGGAAGGTAGGAGAGGAAAGAGGGAAAGAAGGAGAGGAAAGAGGGAAGGAAGGAGAGGAAAGAGGGAAGGAAGGAGAGGAAAGAGGGAAGGAAGGAGAGGAAAGAGGGAAGGAAGGAGAGGAAAGAGGGAAGGAAGGAGAGGAAAGAGGAATGTAGGAGAGGAAAGAGGGAAGGAAGGAGAGGGAAGAGGGAAGAGCAGAAGAGGGAGCTAAGTGATAGTGATTGATAACGAAGGGAGAGAGAAAAAAGTAAGATAATCTAGTTATTGTATAAAAGTGCATGGTTCGTTTCTCCTTAAATCCCTCCTCCTCCTCCCCTCTTCCTAAGGTGTGGAGGAGGAGGAGGAGGAGGAGGAAGGAGGAGGAGGGGGAAGAGAAGGGGGAGGGGAGGAGGAGGAGAGGAGGAGGGAGGAGGAGGAGGAGGAGGAGGGAGGAGAGGGAGGAGGGAGGGGGAGGAGGAAGAGGAAGGAAGACATCCGTTTAATTTCCCTGATGAAAATGAAAGCAGAGATACATAAATTGCTCAGTTCCTTTCATAAATTCCTCCCCTCTCTCTCTCTCCCCTCTCTCCTCTCCTCTCCTCTCTCTCTCTCTCTCATCTCTCTTCTCACCTCTCTCTCTCTCTTTTTCTTTCTCTTTCTTTCTCTCTCCTCTCTCCCTCCGTCACCCGAGTCTTCATCTTTCCTCCGTTTCTTACCTTACTCTTTTTCTCCTTTCCCTCAAAGTTTGTCCTCCTCCTCCTCCTTTCCCCCTCCTCCTCCTTTCCCCCTCCTCCTCCTCCTCCTCCTCCTCCTCCTCCCCTCCTCTTCTTCCTCCTCTCCTTTCCCTCCTCCTCCTCCTCCTCCTCCTCCTCCCCCTTTCCTCCTTCCCTCCTCCTCCACTCCTCTTCCTCCTCCTCCTCTCCTCCTCCTCCTCCCTCTCCTCCTCCCCTCCTCTTCTCCCTCCTGCCTCCTCCTCCTCCTCCCCCTCCTCTTCCCCTCCTCCTCCCCCTCCCCCTTCCCTCCCCCTCCTCCCTCCTCCTCCTCCTCCTCCTCCTCCCCCTCCTCCCTCCTCCTCCCCTCCCCCTCCTCCTCCTCCTCCTCCCCCTCCCCCTCCTCCTCCTCCTCCTCCCTCCTCCTCCTCTCCTCTTTTTTTCCCTTTAATTTCCCTTTCTTTGCTTTCTTTTCCTTAATTTTTCCCTCCACCTTTTCTCCTCTTCCTTTAAGAATAACCTTTATTGGTTTCAAATTTAATTTGGACAATTCTTTTTTTCCTATAATTTCTTTTTTTATTTTCCCATCTCGCTTTTCCCCCTTTTTTCTCACTTTATATTCCATTAATATCGTCTTTCTTTCCATTATACTTAAGGGTTCTTTCTGCTTCCCCTCCACACCAAAAATTTTTATCTATTCCCTCTCTCTTCCCTTTTCATCCTTCTTTTCTTTTCCCTCTCTCACCTCTTTTATTTTCCTCTCTCTCTCTCCCCTCTTCCTCCCCTTCTCCTCTCTCTCTCCCCTTCTCCTCTCCTCTCTCTCTCTCTTCTCTTTTTCCCCTCTCTCTTCTCCTCTCCTCCTCCTTCTCCTCTCCCCCTTCTCTCCCCTCTCTCCTCTCTCTCCTCCTCCATGTTTTATTTCCTCACTTTTTTCTTTCTCTCTTTTCTCTCTCTTCTCTCCTCTTCTTATCCCCCTCTTTCGCTCCCTTTTTGTTAATCCTCCAGTCTTCCTCCTCCCCTTCTCTCTCATCCCTTCTTCGTACTCGCCCTTCCTCCATCTCCTTTTCTTCCTTTTCTCTCCTTACCCTTTCTTCTTGCCCTTTTTAAACTCTTCTAAACCCCTTTCTTCCCCCCCTCCCCCTCCCCCTCCTCCTCCTCCCCTCCCCCCCTCCCTCCCCCCCCCCTCCTCCTCCTCCTCCTCCTCCTCCTCCTCCTTTAAATTATTGTCCTTAACGAAACGCAGACTGAGAATAGACCTGGTTACAATTTCCAAAAATATTCGATGGTTTCCCAAATATAGACGAAAATTTTAAATTGACCGCTCAAATATCAATGTAAAAACGGCCTTAGAATAATTAGAAAAAGCTTCTAAACTAATATAACCAAGTAATTTGTTTTCAACTTTACTGTATATATGTGAAATGAGCTGCCAACTAGCCTTATCAACTCCAAACTTCCTCAAATTGTTTTAAAGACTCACTTAGTATTTAGTAAAAAAGTTAGTATTAGTTTATTAGTAGTAAGTATTATTAGTATTAGTATTAGTAAGTATTATTAATTATTATAAGTATTTTTGTATTATCATAGGCAAACTTAAAAAACTTAAAAGGCATGAAAAATTTTAGATTTATTATTTTAGTATTAGTTTATTATTAGTAAGCTATTATTTACAGTCTATTTTTTTAAACGAGCCAAAGATTCTATTCTATCTTAAAGTCTCATGGTTAAAATGATGCCTATGTTTACCTAATACTATGGTTAACTATGAAAAAATACAACTGAAACTTAGAAGAAGCGTAGTATTCCCTTCTCCTGGCATCAAATATCAGTCTAAGCGAAAGGGGGGAAATTTTTTGCCTCGTTAAAAAAAATAGACTATAGTTAGTATTAGTAAAAGAGACTCAAATAATTCCCGGTCTGTGCTTTGCTTCTGATCTGACACTATTCCCTTTCCCCTCCCTCTCATCCCATCCCTTCCCATGCCGCTATTCCCCTCTTTTATCGACCACCCCTTCCCTTTATCTTACCTCTCCCTCTTCCCCTCTCTTCTCCCCTCTTTCTCCCTCTTCCTCCCTCTTCCACCCTCTTCCCTCCTCTTCCTCCCTCTTTCTCCTTCCTACTTCACTATTCATCTTAGGGTGACTCCTCTTTCTCACTCTCTTTCTCTTTCTCTCGACCGGGCGCCAGCTGACAGACAGACTGTCACTTGCTGGCAAATATTTACTGCCTTAGGGAGAGGAGAGAGAGAGAGAGAGAGAGAGAGAGAGAGAGAGAGAGAGAGAGAAAAAAAAAAGGGAGAAAAGGAGAAAAAAAAAAAGGGGGGAGAGAGAGAGAGAGAGAGAGAGAGAGAGAGAGAGAGAGAGAGAGAGAGAGAGAGAGATCAGTAAAAATCCTCTTTATCTGTATATTTCTCCATTACATTACATCGTTCACTTTATTTAACTTTAAAGAAACAACAAATGAAATCCAAAATAACACACAAAAACAAAAACAAATATATATACCTTGAGTCCCTGAATAATTTGTTACGAGGAATCACAGTTTAACTTTCCTTCGTGTTCCTGCATGTTCCTTTATAAGAGCCAATCAGATCGCCTCATTAGTGCTGAATTGTGTTGTCTTAATGAAGAGTCTGTCTGTCGTGTTTCCGGGAGGTGAAGTATTTCCCCTCACTCCCTTTCCCCCTCATTTCCCCTCAAGTCATTTCCCCTCAAGACACCACCGCGCCCCTCGATGCCCCCGATGTCCCCTCACTCGCTCAAGACACCACCGCGCCCCTCGATGTTCCCCTCCTCCTTCCCCTCACTCGCTCAAAACACCACCGCGCCCCTCGATGCCCCCGATGTCCCCTCACTCGCTCAAGACACCAACGCGCCCATTGATGCTCCCCTCCTTCCCCTCACTCGCTGACACCAACGCGCCCCTCGATGCCCCCCGATGCCCCCCCTTTCCCCTCACTCAGCACCTTCCAAAGTCCTCACCTCGTCAGCGTCGCCTTCAGGAATCGTCTACCAAGAGCCTACTTTACTCTTTCTTAATCACTGCCTAAAACCCTATTTCACTCATAACAACGCCTACTAAGTTTTATTTATGTGGTAATTACGGGATTCTAGTAAATTATGAAGATTTTGTCTACCTAAAAACCTACTTTACTCTTTCTTAACCACGCTTACTATGTTTAATTTGTGTGGTATTAACGGTATTCGAGTAAATTGGGAAGATTTTGATGCTTTAATTCTAAACTATTGAAGCAAAGTCATTTTCCTTTAAACATTTCTTTTTGACAATTGTGCCTATAGCGCCTGTAGGCGGGGCCCCGGGGGGTGGAGGGAGGCCCTGGAGGTCACTTGAGGGCTGTGATGGTGGCCCCCCCTCCCCCGTGGTGGGCGCAGGCAGTTTTGTTTTTTGACGCCTGTGTTTTAAGCTCAGCGCCGCCCTGGTTCCGAGCACTCGCAACAAAGGTAGAGTTAATGGGCAGGGCATGTGGGTGTTCTTAGGCCACTCGACGCTGCAGAAAGATTTTAAGTGGATTTTGTTCTCATCGGGGATCGAACTCGGGTCTCGAACTCGGAGACGCTAACTACTCTGCTACCACCTCCACCACCTTGCTGTATATATGTATGGAATTATCTGCCAACAAGCTATTTACCGTTAATTCGAAAAAGATGAAGGCTGTTTGATTGATGTGGCATAATTGGGATTCCAGTAAAATATGAAAATTTTAATGACTTTGTTGGGATAAATGACATGTTTGAGGGTTTTTTTGGGATAGGTTTTCACAATATTTTTCTGCACTCCCTCGAATTCAGCAGCGCGTAGGTACACTTCACTACATGTAATCGCATCTAATTGTGTTTAATTATGCAGAGTGAGCACTTCATTTAGACCAGATTGAAGTTGTAATGCGAGTAGTCTAATTATAGAATGTCCACACACTTCTAGAGTTGAAATTTCATAGTTTTATTTATATTATTATTTTCCAATGCCTATTATTCTCTTGTTTGGTTATTAAATTATCAGTGCCTTTTAACGCCACGCTTTTTATTTTATTTTTTATTTCCAGCAAACAGAAGATCAAACTTACCAAAAGAAGATGAAGTGAAACTGGCGTGTGTGGTGTGTGTGTGTGTGTGTGGTGTGTGTGTGTGTGTGTGTGGGGGTGTGGTGTGTTTTGTGTGGTGTGTGTGGTGTGTTTTTTTGGGGTTTTTTTGGTTTTTGTTTTGGGTTTGGGGTGTGGGTGGGGGGGGGGGGGGGGGGGGGGGGGGGGGGGGAAGGGAAAAAAAGGGGGGAAGGGAAAGGGGGGGGGGGAAGGGGGGGGGAAGGGGGGGAGGAGGAGAGGGAAAAAAAAAAAAAAAAAAGAAAGGAGGAGGGAAAGAAAAAGGGGGGGGAGGGAGAGGAGGAGGAGGAGGAGGAATAAAAAAAAAGAAAGGGGAAGGGAGAGAGAAGAAGAGAGAGAAAGGGGAAGAAGAGAGAGAAAAAAAAAGGGAAGGAGAAAGGGAGGAATAAGGGGTAGAAGAGGTATCAAATTTTTAAAGGGGGTAATGGAAAATTTGAAATGGTTTTTTGGGAAAAATGTTATAATTTAAAAAAAGGGGAGGGAAGTGGTTTTTTAATTGTTATTTTTAAAAAGGTTAAAAAAAGGGGTTAAAATTTTGGGAGTTTTGGGGTTTTTAAGGGTTTGTAAGTGGTTATAAATGGTTAGTTTAAAGGGGTTTGTTTAAAGGTTATTTAAATGGGGGAATAAGTGGTTAAAATAATGGGTATAAATAGTAGTGGTTAAAAGGGGGGTTTTGGGGAGAAGGGTATTAAAGGGGATTAAAAAGGGGGAGAAGGGAAAAGAACAAAAAAAAACAAACAAAGGGGAAAAGAAAGGGGAAAGGAAAAGAAAAGGGGAAGGGGAGAAAAAAAAAAAAAACAAAAAAAAAAAAAAAAAAGGAAAAGAAGGGAAAAGGGGGGAAAAAAAAAAGGAAGGGGGGGGGGGGGGGAGGAAAAAGGGGGGAAAAGGAGGAAAAAGGAGGAGGGGGGAGGGAAGGGGGGGGGGGGAAAAGGGGGAAAAAGGGGGGGAAAGGAAAAATTTAAAAAAATATGTTGAAAAAGGGAAAAAAAAAATAATTAAAATTTTTTTTAAAAAGGAGAAAAAGAAGAAGGAGGGAAAAAGGGAAGAAGGGAAAAAAGGGGAAAAAAAAAAAGAGAAAGAGAAGGGGAGAGGGGAAAAGGGGGAAGGGAGGGGGAGAGGGAGGGGAGAGGGAAAAGAAAGGAAGAGAGAAAAAAGAGAGGAAGGATTTTTTTAGGGGTTTAAAAATATATTTTTCCCCAATTTTTTGAGGGGGGAAAAGCGTTTAAAACAAAGGAACGACAAGTAGAAAAAAAAGAGGAAAAACCCGACGATTTTTTTTTGGGGAAATAAAATTAAAAAAATAGGTTTTTAAAAGGGTTGAGGAAGAAAAAAAAAGCAAAAAGAGCGGGGGAGAAAAAAGGGGAAGGGAAAAAGAGAGAGAGAAAAAGAAGAGAGAAGAGAGAGAAAAAAAAGAAAAAAGAAGGGAAAAAAAAAAAAAAGGGGGAAAAAAGAAAAAAAAACCCAAAAATTCCCCCAAAAAACGAAAAAACCCTTCCCTCCCTAACCCCCTGGAAAAAAAAAAAGGGGGAAAGGAAAGAAAAGAGGAAGAAAAGGGGGGTTTAAAAAAAAACCCCCCCCCCCTTAAGATTGGCCCGGATTCCCGGTATTTGGGAAAGGGGGAAAAAGGGGGGGGGGAGGGAAGAAGGGGGGGAAAAAGGGAAAAGGGAAAGGGGGAGGAGGGGAAAAGGGGAATTTAAGGGAATAAGGAAAATGGGGAAAAGTGGGGTTTAGGAGGGGGAAGGGGAAGGGGGGGGAAAGGGGGAAGGGGGAAGGAAGGGAGGGAAAGGGGGAAAAGGTTTTTGGAAAGGGGAAGGAAGGAGGGAAAAAGGGGGGAAAGGGAAAGGGGGGGAAAGGGGGAAAAAAGGGGTTTTTGGGGGAAAAGGGGGAAAAAAGGATTTAAAAAGGGGGGAAGGTATTTTGGGGAAAAAGGGGGAAAGGGGGATTGGAAAGGGGGGAAGGGAAAGGAGGGAAGGGGGAAGAGAGGGAAAGGGGAAGGAAGGAGGAAAGGGGGAGGAAGTTTTAAAGGGGAAAAAGGAGGGAAAGGGGGAAGGGAAGGGATTGGGGAAAGGGGGAAAGGAGGGAAAGGGGGGAAAATATTTGGGAAAGGGGGAAGAAGGAGGGAAAGGGGGAAGGAAGGGGGAAAGGGGAAGGGAAGGGGGAAAGGGGGAAGGAAGGAGGGGAAAGAGGGAAAGGAAAGGGGGGAAAAAGGGGAAAAAGGGGGGAAAAAAAGGAAGGGGGGAAAAAAAAAAGGGGGGAAGGGGGGGGAAAAAAAGGAAAGGAAAAAAGAAAGGGGGAAAAAGGGGGGGGGAGGGGTGAAAGAGGAAAAGGAAAAAAAGGGGGGGGGGGGGGGGGGGAGGGGGGGGGAAGAAAAGGGGGGGAAAAAAAAGGAGAGGAAAAGGGGGGGGGGGAGGGGGAAGGGGAAAAGGGGAAAAAGAAAGGGGGGAAGAGAAGGAAAAGGGAAAAGGAAGAGAAGGGGAAAAAGAAAAATGAAGGAAAGGGGAAAAAAGAAAATTTTGGGGAAAAAAAAAGAGGGAGGGAAAAAAAAAAAAAGGGGGGGAGGGGGGGGGGGAAAAGAAAGGGGGGGGGAAGGGGGAAGGGGGGGGAGGAAGGGGGGGGGAGGGGGGGGGGGGGGGTTTTGTTTGTGTTTTAAGGTTGAAAAAAAAAAAAAAAAAAAAGGGAAAAACCCCCCATAAACGGAAAAAAAAGCATGGGGGGAAGGAAAAGAAGGGGGGGGAAAGAAGAAGGAAGGAAGGAAAGAAGGAAGGAAGAAAGGAAGAAAGGAAGGAAGGAAGGAAGGAAGGAAAGTAGGAAGGAAGGAAAAGGAAGAAAATTAAGAAAGGAAGGAAAGACGTAAGGAAGGAATGAAGGAAAGAAGAACGGAAAGAAAGAAGGAAGAGAATGAAAAGACGCAAAGCTTAAGGAAAGAAAACTCGTGATAATGGCACCCAGAAGGAGGAGGAGGGGAGGAGGAGGAGAGAGGAGGAGAGGAGGAGGAGGAGGAGGAGGGGGGGAACCTCATCTTGTTTAAATCGTATCCTGCAATTAGGTTTTTTTTCGGACGTAAAGTGTGGTGGAGCGTGTGTGTGTGAGTGTATGTGTGTGAGTGTGTGAGTGTGTGTGTGTGTGTGTGAGTGTGTGTGTGTGTGTGTGTGTGTGGTGGTTGAAGGGGTGTGTTGGAGGCTTGAATGTGCGAACGTGGTGTTAATGTTGCGATCAATAAGACGAGAATTTAAAGCAGGCGGGAGATGAGAGAGAGAGAGAGAGAGGAGAGAGGAGGAGAGAGAGAGAGAGAGAGAGAGAAGAGAGAGAGAGAGAGGAAAAAAGGAGAGAGAGAGAGATGAGAGAGAGAGAGAGAGAGAGTGTTGTTGGAAGGTGAACTGAAAACCCTGAGAGCGATTTCGGTGTGTTATCGCTCTCTCTCTCTCTCTCTCTCTCTCTCTCTCTCTCTCTCCTCTCTCTCTCTCTCTCTCTGCGGTAAAGGAAAGTCCCAAGGGCCTCTCTCTTTTCCCAGGTTGATGGATTATTTCATGGCGAGACGGGGTGTCGCATGGCCTCGTGGGCGGGATGTGGGCGTGACCTGGGTGTGTGTGGGTGTGTGTGTGTGGGCGTGTGTGTGTGTGTGTGTGTGT
The DNA here is from genome assembly GCA_016584305.1 of Chionoecetes opilio. NCBI lineage: Eukaryota > Metazoa > Arthropoda > Malacostraca > Decapoda > Majidae > Chionoecetes > Chionoecetes opilio. Next base: position 69,866 of record JACEEZ010017120.1, read on the forward strand.
GTGTGTGTGTGTGTGTATGTGTTTGTGTTTGTGACTTTTCTCTTTGCTTACCCTCGCGAGCTTCATGTTAAAGTGAAGGCCGAGCTTCAAGTTAAATACTTTACAGTTCTTTTTTGTCCTCTCTTTGCTCACGCCCCTCTAAGTAATTACCCACGCCCCCTAAGGTTGCGTGCCCCAGATTAAGAACCGCTGCGCTAGAGTAAGATAAGAGTGAGAGTAGAGATAAGAATGGTCAAGGTCAGAATATATAGTATTTTTCGTGTTTCCTTCGTGTCGATGTAACGTAAAGTCGATATTCCTTAATTCCCCTATGTGTTATGCCACTAGATATATTATATGTAGTATGTGTATAGTCTATTCACTTAAGCTGGATTCTTGGGAGCTGCTCGATGCCTACCCGAGTATGTAAGGACGTCGCTGATTGGCTGATGCACGCGGGCTGGGTGGTGATGGTGGTGGTATTTTGGTAGCCTCAGCCAATCAGCGACGTCCTTACATACTCAGGTAGGCATCGAGCAGCTCCCAAGAATCCAGCTTAAGTGAATAGACTATAGCATAGGGTAGATCCCGTTACCTGTACAAATAACAAGCTTAGAAAAGGGTAACAAATGTGATGATCGTACGTATGAAAAGTGTGAAATGGTCAACGCGTGATGGTGGTGTGAGGGAAGGGAAGGGAAATCCTCGGGCGAAATTGATGTACTTTTATGAATTCACCATGGTTGGGTAAGACTTTTTTTTTCTTACTTTTTTTATTGAAATGAAGTGTATTTGATCAGTAAGGCGAAGGTAATACTCTCTCTCTCTCTCTCTCTCTCTCTCTCTCTCTCTCTCTCTCTCTCTCTCTCTCTCTCTCTCTCTCTCTCTCTCTCTCTCTCTCTCTCTCTCTCTCTCTCTCTCTCGCGATGGTAATACTCTCTCTTTCTCTTTCTCGCTCTCTCTTGAAGGTAATACTTCCTCTTTCTCACTCTCTTTCTCTCGAAGGTGAATTCTGGATAAATTCATGGATGGGGAAGAGAGGTGGATATAAGTAGAGTTAAGTAACAGGAACTACCTCGTGTAGGTCTCACGGCCTCTTGTAGCTTCCTTATTTTCTTATGTTCTTCTTATGTAAGGTAATACTCTCTCTCTCTCTCTCTCTCTCTCTCTCTCTCTCTCTCTCTCTCTCCCTCTCTCTCTCTCTCTCTCTCTCTCTCTCTCTCTCTCTCTCTCTCTCTCTCTCTCTCTCTCTCTCTCTCTCTCTCTCTCTCTCTCTCTCTCTCACACACACAAAGCGAAAGGCGCCGCTATGAAATTCCTCCAGCCTCTTCCAGCTATTTATACATTTATTGATTCATGCATCTATATACATATACATATTCATTAGGGAAGCAGTACTAACATGATCGTTGCTCCCCTTCATAATTATTTCAACCACAGCCGCGCCACCATAAACATTAATCAGAACCTTCTTTGTATGTTTTCTGCACCGTTTAAACCAGTGATCAACAAATATTACTATAAAACATTGCTTTATGTGAAAAAATCTCTCTCTCTCTCCTCTCTCTCTCTCTCTCTCTTCTCCTCTCTCTCTCTCTCTCTCTCTCTCTCTCTCTCTCTCTTCTCTCTCTCTCTCTCTCTCTCTCTCTCTCTCTCTCTCTCTCTCTCTCTCTCTCTCTCTCTCTCTCTCTCTCTCTCTCTCTCTCTCTCTCCCTCTCTCTCTCTGTACCATGGAGGTAGTATGGGTTCACATACTACCTTCATGTTCTGTACCAATAGAAACAAAAGCTTGACACTGTTATTGGTTGTTAGGGGGAGGTGGTCATTTGAGGGGGTGATTTGAGGAAGAGGGGGGGGAGAGGGCAAGAGAATGAGGGGGGGGAGAGGGCAAGAGAATGAGGGGGTTGGTGGTCACTTGAGGGGGAAGGGGGGGTTGAGAAGGAGGGGGAGGTGGCCAATTGAAATGGGGGGGAGGGCATGAGTAGGGGGGAAAGTGTTAAAGTTGACCAACACAACGGTAAACGCCTCGCCTCTGACTTACTACTAGGTCTTCGCTTACTCCTACTCCCTCTTTTTCCTTCTCGTCATCCTTTCCTTATTTTTTTCTTTCGTCCCAACTTCTTTCTGTTTGTGTTTCTCCTTTCTTCTTTTTGTGCTTGTCTTCCGTCTTCCTTCTCCTCCTTCTCTTCTTCATTTTTTCTTTTTCAGTTTTTCCTCTTTCTTCTTATCTCTTCTTTCTGTTTACATCGTCATCATCGTCTTCATTTCTTTCTCATGTTTCTGATATACCATTTCTCCCTTTCCTTCCTTCCTTCTTTCATTTAGTTTTGGTCTTAGTCGTTTTTCTCAAGTGCCTTTTTTCATATTTCTTTTCTTTTCTCTTTTCTTTTCTGTTTTTTTCGCTTTTCGTCTTCACCCACTTGTTATTTTTTTTATTTCCCTTATGTATTTTTTTATTAACTAGTCTATTTTTTTAACAAGGCAAAAATTCCCTGTTATCTATCATAAGGTCTCATGCTTAAAATGATGCCTATGTTTACCTGATAATAGGGTTAACTAGGATAAAATACAGCCGAAATTTAGAAGAAGCGTAGTACTCCCTTCTCCTGGCATCAAATATCAGTCAGTAGGCAGCAAGGGGGCAGGATTTTTTGCCTCGTTCAAAAAAATAGACTATAATCCCTCCTATTGTAAAACGTAAACTCTTTCATTATTAGTCTCGTTGAGGTTTTTTTCACATGTAAGTTTTAATTTAATCATTTGTTCATGATCTTTTTATTTATCTTTTCTTCGGTCCTATCGCTTGCAGATTCAACGTCTTAAACTATGTATTATTTTTTTGCTTTTGTTTTCATCCTAGTCTTCGATTTATCTGTATTTTTTTTTTAATGTTTTTTTGTTGTTGTTTTGATGTTGTTTTTGATGTTGTTTTTGATGTTGTTTTTGATGTTGTTTTTTATGTTGTTTTTGATGTTGTTTTTTATGTTGTTTTTGATGTTGTTTTTTATGTTGTTTTTGATGTTGTTTTTTATGTTGTTTTTTATGTTGTTTTTTATGTGTTTTTTTATGTTGTTTTTGATGTTGTTTTTGATGTTGTTTTTGATGTTGTTTTTGATGTTGTTTTTGATGTTGTTTTTGATGTTGTTTTTGATGTTGTTTTTGATGTTGTTTTTGTTGTTGTTTTTGATGTTGTTTTTGATGTTGTTTTTGTTGTTGTTTTAATTGTTTTTGTGTTTTGATTTGTTGTTTTGTGTTGTTTTTGATGTTGTTTTTGTTGTTGATGTTGTTTTTGATGTTGTTTGATGTTTTTGATGGTTGTTTTTGATGTTGTTTTTATGTGTTTTTGATTTTTTGTTTTTTATGTGTTTTTGATGTTGTTTTTATGTTTTTTTTTATGTTGTTTTTGATGTTTTTTTTTGATTTTTTTTTTGAGTTTTTTTTTTGATGTTTTTTTTGATGTTGTTTTTTTGTTTTTTTTGATGTTTTTTTATGTTTTTTTTTATGTTTTTTTTATGTTTTTTTATTTTTTTTTTAATTTGTTTTTTTGTTGTTTTTTTTTTGTTTTTTTTGTTGTTTTTGAGTTGTTTTTTATGGTTGTTTTTTTTTTTTTTTTTTATGTTGTTTTTATGTTTTTTTAGGGTTTTTTTTGATTTTTTTTTTAAGTTGTTTTTTATGTTGTTTTTTATTTTTTTTTTTGTTTTGTTTTTATGTTTTTTTTATTTTTGTTTTTGATGTTTTTTTTTATTTTGTTTTTTTTTTTTTTTTGGGGTTTTTTTTGGGGTTTTTTTTTATGTGTTTTTTGTTTTTTTTTATTTGTTTTTGATGTTTGTTTTTTGATTTTGTTTTTTTTTTTTTTTAGGTTGTTTTTTTTGTTTTTTTTTATGTTGTTTTTAGTTTTTTTTGATTTTGTTTTTTTTTTGTTTTTTTTTTTTTTTTTATTTGTTTTTTTTTTTTTTTTTTTGTTTTTTTTGATTTTTTTTGTTTTTTTTTAGTTGTTTTTGATGTTTTTTTTGTGTTGTTTTTGAGTTTTTTTTTGTGTTTTTTTTGGTTTGTTTTTTTGTTGTTTTTATGTTTTTTTTTGTTTTTTTTTTTATTTTTGTTTTTTATGTTTTTTTTGATGTTTTTTTTTTATGTTTTTTTTTTTTGGGGTTTTTTTTGTTTTTGTTGTTTTTGTGTTTTTTTTGTGTTTTTTTTGTGTTGTTTTTTGTTTTGTTTTGTGTTGTTTTTTTGTTGTTTTTTTTTGTTTTTTTTTATGTGTTTTTTGTTTTTTTTTGATTTGTTTTTTGTGTTTTTTTTGTTGTTTTTATTTTGTTTTTTTTTTGTTTTTGTTTTGTTTTTGTTTTTTTGTTTTGTTTTTGTGTTGTTTTGATGTTGTTTTTGATTTGTTTTTTTTTTTTTTTGGTTTTTTTTTTTGTTTTTTAGTGTTTTTTTTTTTTTTTTATGTTTTTTTTGATGTTGTTTTTGATTTTGTTTTTTTGATTTTGTTTTTGATTTTTTTTTGATTTGTTTTTTTGTTTTTTTTTATGTTTTTTTTTGTGTTTTTTTTGATGTTGTTTTTGGTTTTTTTTGATTTTGGGTATTTTTATGTTTTTTTATGTTTTTTTTTGGGGTTTTTGTTTTTTTGTTTTTTGTGTTGTTTTTGGTTTTTTTTGATGTTGTTTTTTTTTTTTGTTTTTTGTTGTTTTTATGTTGTTTTTTATGTTGTTTTTTTTGTTTTTTTTTTTTTGTTTTTTGTTTTTTTTATGTGTTTTTTTTTTTTGTTTTTATTTTTTTTTTGATCGGGTTTTTGTTGTTTTTGTTTTTTTTTGTGTTTTTTTTGGGTTTTTTTTGTGTTTTTTTGGGGTGTTGTTTTTGGTTGTTTTTGTGTTGTTTTTGAATTTTTTTTTTTTTTTTTGATGTTGTTTTTTTGTTTTTTTATGTTGTTTTTTTGGGGGGTTTTTTTTTTTTTGTTTTTTTTATTTTGTTTTTTTTATGTTTTTATTTTATGTTTTTATTTTATGTTTTTATTTTATGTTTTTATTTTGTTTTTTTTTTTTGAGGGTTTTTTTGGGTTTTGTTTTTGATTTTGTTTTTGTGTTTTTTTGATTTTTTTTTTTGGTTTTTTTTTTTATGTGTTTTTTTAGGTTTTTTTGTTTTTTTTTTTATTTTTTTTTTATTTTTTTTTTTTTGTTTTTTGTTTTTTTGATTTTTTTTTTTGTTTTTGGGGGTTTTTTTTTATTTGTTTTTGGTTTTTTTTGTTTTTTTTTTTGAGTTGTTTTTGTGTTGTTTTTTGTTTTTTTTGATGTTTTTTTTGATTTTTTTTTTTGGGGGGTTTTTGGGGTTTTTATGTTGTTTTTATGTTGTTTTTTTTTGTTTTTAGGGGTTTTTTTTTTGTTGTTTTTTTTTTTGTTTTTATGTTTTTTTTGGTTTTTTTGTGTTGTTTTTTGTTTTTTTTGATTTTGTTTTTGTGTTTTTTTGGTTGTTTTTGATGTTGTTTTTGTGTTTTTTTTGTTTTTTTGTTTTTTTATGTGTTTTTTTTTGGTTTTTTTGTTGTTTTTTTTTATTTTGTTTTTTTTGTTTTTTTGTTTTTTTGTTTTTTTTGTGTTGTTTTTGTGTTTTTTTTGTGTTTTTTTTTTTGTTTTTTTTTGTTTTTTTTTTTTTGTTGTTTTTGTGTTGTTTTTATGTTGTTTTTGTGTTTTTTTTGGGTTTTGTTTTTTTTTTTTTTTGTGTTTTTTTGTGTTGTTTTTATGTTGTTTTTGATTTTTTTTTGTTTTTTTTTGTGGTTTTTGTGTTGTTTTTGGGTGTTTTTTTTGTGTTTTTTTTTTGTTGTTTTTTTTGTTTTTTTTTTGTTTTTTTTTTTATGTTTTTTGTGTTTTTTTGATGTTTTTTTGTTGTTTTGTGTTGTTTTTGTTTTGGGGTTTTTTGTGTTTTTTTTTTTTTTTTTTTTTGTTTGTTTTTGATGTTTTTTTTTTTTGTTGTTTTTATGTTGTTTTTATGTTGTTTTTTGTGTTTTTTTTTGTGTTGTTTTTGATGTTGTTTTTTAGTTTTTTTGGTGTTGTTTTTTATGTTTTTTTTTATGTGTTTTTGTTTTGTTTTGTGGGATGTTGTTTTGATGTTTTTTTTGATTTGTTTTTGGTTTTTTTTGAGTTGTTTTGTTGTTGTTTTTTGTTTTTTTTTATGTTTTTTTTATGTTTTTTTTAGTTTTTTTTTGATTTTTTTTTTTAATGTTTTTTTGTGTTTTTTTTGGTGTTGTTTTTTGTTTTTTTTTATGTTTTTTTTTTTGTTTTTTTGATGTTTTTTTTGATGTTGTTTTTTGATGTTTTTTTTGAGTTGTTTTTTTTTTGTTTTTATGTTTTTTTTTGTTTTTTTTTTTTATGTTTTTTTTTATGTTTTTTTAATTTTTTTTTTTATTTTTTTTTTGATGTTTTTTTATGTTTTTTTTGAGTTGTTTTGTTGTTTTTGTTTTTTTTTGATGTTTTTTTGATGTTGTTTTTGTTTTTTTTTTGTGTTTTTTTTTGATGTTTTTTTTTTGATGTTTTTTTTAGTTTTTTTTATGTTGTTTTTAATGTTTTTTTTGTGTTTTTGATTTTGTTTTATGTTTTTTTGATGTTTTTTTTTTTTGTTTGTTTTTGTGTTGTTTTACTTTTAGTTTTTTGATTTATTTTGATGTTGTTTTTTTGAGAAAAAAAGGGGGTTTTTTTTTGGGGGGGGATTTTTAGTTATTTTTTTTTTTTAAATTTTTTTTTTGGTTTATTTTAAATTTGTTTTTTTATTTTTTGTGTTTTTTTTTGTTGATTTTTTTTGTTTTTAAAATTTTTCCTTTATTTAAAAATTTTTAAATCTTTATTTTTAATTTTCCCCCTTGCCCTTTGTTTTTTAATATTGTTTTTTTTCTTCGACTCCATCGTCAAAAAACGTCAAAAACCCCACATTCATAGCAATAGTAAACCCCCTCCCCGAAAATATTTTCTCTCGAATTTTTTCCACTTTTAATTTTAAAATTGTTTTTTTTTTTTTCATCGCAATCAAAATTTTAATAAATCATTTTTTAAAACCGTTATTTCTTGTTTTTTTTCCTTTAAAGTTATTTTTTTTTTTTTCCTCCTTTTTTTTAAATTTTTTTTTTTAAATTTAAAATTGGTTTTTTCCTTTTAAAATTTTTTTTTCCCCCCCCTTTTAAACCTTTTTTTATTTAATCTTTTTTAACCCTTATTTTTTGCTTTTAAATTTATTTACGTAAACAGTTTTTTCTTAAAAAAACACAAATTTTCATTAAAAAATTTTTTTCATATTTTTTCTTCTCAGCTCTAAAATTTACTAACCCCCCATTTTTTTTTTTTTTGTTTTTTTTTTTTTTTTTTTTTCCTTTTCCCCAACCCTTTCCTTTTGGTTTTTTTAAAAAACCCCTTTTCACTACCCCCTTTGAAAAATTTTAACTTAGCCCTCCTCGTTTTTAAAAAGCTCCTTGAAAATAAACGTAACCCTTTGGGGAAAAAGAAATCAAAAAACAAATAAAAACCCCCCTTTCCCCTTCTCCTTTTCCTTTCCCTTTTGGCCTACCTTGCAAAAATCTACCATTGAAAAATATACCATTGAAAAATTCTACCATGCAAAATATCTACCATCGCAAAATATCTACCATTGCAAAATATCTACCATCGCAAAATATCTACCATTGCAAAATATCTACCATCGCAAAATATCTACCATTGCAAAATATCTACCATTGCAAAATATCTACCATTGCAAAATATCTACCATCGCAAAATATCTACCATTGCAAAATATCTACCATCGCAAAATAAACTTACCGAAGAAAATTTTATCCCACAAGAATGATATACGGGTGTGTGGGTGGATACACAGGTGAGATAGGATTGAAAATAGGATAGAAATAGGATTGAGAACTAGGATTGAAAATAGGATAGAAATAGGATTGAGAACTAGGATTGAAAATAGGATAGAAATAGGATTGAGAACTAGGATTGAAAATAGGATAAAAATAGGATTGAAAACTAGGATTGAAAATAGGATAGAAATAGGATTGAGAACTAGGATTGAAAATAGGATAGAAATAGGATTGAAAATAGGATTGAACTAGGATTAAGAACTAGGATTGAAAATAGGAAATAAATAGGGTTGAGAACAATCCCGTATAGTAGACAAAGGGCATCAGGTTCGCACTCACAGGTACAGTAGTAGAGTTTGATGTGTCAATATATTTTATGCGCTGAATTATTAACCCGGAAATAATGCACTGTGCTTCGCCATAAAATGTTCCGTAACTCTCATTAGTACAAGTAATTAGGGCATGCTTGTTTTACACCTGGTTATTGATTTAATTGTCTCAGTGCAATATTTTCGCCGGTGGATGATGATCAGTATGCATGGGGAATACTTGCTTGTAATGTTTAGTTTAGGTTAGGCTAGGTTAGGTTAGGTTAAGTTAAGTTTAAGTTAGTTAGGTTTGATTTGACACCTGTTTATTCATTTAATTATCTCAGTAGAATATTTTTTCTAATGAATGAGGATCAGTATGCGTGGAGAATACTTAGTTGTAATGTGTAGTTAGGTTAGGTTTATGTTAGGTTAGGTTTATGTTAGGTTAGGTTAAGTTAAGGTTAGGTTAGGTTAGGTTAAGTTGAGTTAAGGTTAGGTTAGGTTAAGTTGAGTTAAGGTTAGGATAGGTTAAGTTAATATTCGTTAGGTTTAGGTTAGGCTAGGTTAAGGTAAATTTAGGTTAGGTTAGGTTAAGTTAAGGTTAGGTTAGGTTAAGTAAAGTTAAGGTTAGGTTAGGTTAAGTTAAGTTAATGTTAGTTAGGTTAGTTAGGACGCCTTAAGGATGAGGAGGGAGAAGAAATCGAGGAGAAAAGAAGCCAGAAGACGACGAGAAAGAAAGAGATAATTTGTAATAAGGAGAAGATGAGGAAGAGAAAGAAGGAGGGAAAGGAGAAGGAGGGCAAGAGAGGGAGGAGAAGATGAAGAAGAGAGGGAAAGGGGAAGGAGGGAGAGAGAGACTGAGAGAGATTACAATGATGGAAAAGTGAAACCTAATATAAAAACATAGGTAAGGTAATAAAGAACACTCACCTGGTCTTTAATTAAGTCATCACCTGGCAAACTATGAAAGGGGATTGATTTCGTGGGCAGGTAAGAGAGGGAATGGTTACAAATACCTCTATCTCCAAAAGTAGTGTCATATTTATTTTAATTTTTTTTTTTTTTTTTTATTTTTTTTATACATCTTTATATATTTACATCATCAATATACAGATTATGACGCATGAAATGGTCTCATACTCACCGATAACAATACACATTACTAAAAAAAGGGGGAGGAAATTGATGAGTGAATTGAAAAGAACTGTTATAACTACCACTCTCTCAAAACAGTGTAATATATACGTAGATTATGAATGAAATTGCCTCGTACTCTTCACTTTTAACAATATACTACAGTCATAAAAGTAGGAGTGCATTGAAGGGGGAAGGAAAATGAGAGAGAGAGAGAGAGAGAGAGAGAGAGAGAGAGAGAGAGAGAGAGAGAGAGAGAGAGAGAGAAGAGAGAGAAGCAGACAGCGACACAAACAGATAGACAACGAAGTAAAAAGAAAAACATACTTACAGACAGACAGACAGACAGACAAGGAAAATGATGGCAACCGCGGTCCTAACAAAACACTCTACTGTATATTGTTTGCTCCACATTATATGGGGTTATAAATGATGGGATTTTTTCATTCACACTCTCGTTACTATTAGTTACAAGCAATGTATTATTCATTTTTTGTGGTAAATGGCTAGATACTAATTTTCCGAACATTTTGATAACACTGTCACCTCTCTCCTTAATCGGGTCTGATAGTTTCAGCGCTTTATAAGTCGCCAAACTTCAGACGCGATTTACTTTTACTTTTATTTTCGGCGCTTCGGACAATCTGCGAGTGAGCGACTCATATACAGTGTTGATATATTTCTCATATATTTTACTTTTTAACTGCAAAACTATACAATGGACTTACTTGACTTGTATTAAATGTCCTCTACATCAGCAAAAATATGCATTCGTTAAATACTACTACTACTACTACTACTACTACTACTACTACTACTTACTACTACTACTACTACTACTACTACTACTGCAACTATTACTACTACTACTACACTACTACTACTACTACTACTACTACTGCAACTACTAATACTACTTCTACTACTACTACAACTACCTACTACTTACTACTCTACTACTACTACTCCCTTACTACTACTACTACTACTACTACAAACTACTACTACTAACTACTCCCAACTACTACTACTAACTTTACTTACTACTACTACTACTACTACTATACTACTACTACTACTACTACTACTACTACTACTACTACTACTACTACTACTACTACTACTACTACTACTACTACTACTACTGCAACTACTAATACTACTTCTACTACAACTACCTACTACTACTACTACTACTCTACTACTACTCCTCCTCCTCCTACTCATACTACTTAAAAAAGACAGTAAACGGAGAGAGAGAAGATTGAGAGAAATTGAAATCCTACGTCGCCATGTAAACAATACCTTCCTAGCCTGTTTACCTCCCATCTAATCTCCCTTCACCTTTAACCCCTTGAGGCCAGAACATAGTATCATTGTAATTTGACTACCATTAGACTATCTTAATGACTGTAAGCAATATTCTATAGATTATGACCTGTTTAGTACCTTTGTCCACCATCTAATTTGGTATATTAAGTTACTTTTCGTATTTTTATGGCTAACTGAGGATTTTATATAGCAAAGGAAAGATCTGGTCGTGATGAGGGTAACCCTTTCACGCCCAGATCTTTCCTTTGCTATAAAAAATCGTCTGTTGTCAGCCATAAAATTACGAAAAGCAACTGAATATACCAAATATGTTAGTGGACAAGGATACTAAACAGGTCATATCTATAAAACATTGCTTATATTCACTGAAAATCGTCTAATGGTACCCAAATTACAATGGAAATTACGTTCTGGGTCTCAAGGAGTTAATACATAGATTCGTAATGCCAGAGACAAATGGGCATTGCAGACTAGAGAATATAATCCCTGGCATAATGTAACTTGACTCGTTATAATTGTTAGATGTGACACCTTTAATACATGGATTAGTAATGATAGTAATGATAGTAATGATAGTGTAATGTAATAGTGTAATGATAGTAATGAGAATGGATTAATAATGATAGAGACAAATTGAAGACTGGCGAACATAATAACTGGTATAACGTAACTTGATTTGCTATAACTTAGATGTGATTCACGACTAACTTATTCCTACTCTGCTCTGTTTCCTCTTGCTCTGTTTCCTCTTGCTCTGTTTCCTCTTGCTCTGTTTCCTTTTGCTCTGTTTCCTCTTGCTCTGTTTCCTCTTGCTCTGTTTCCTCTTGCTCTGTTTCCTCTTGCTCTGTTTCCTCTTGCTATGTTTCCTCTTGCTCTGTTTCCTCTTGCTCTGTTTCCTCTTGCTCTGTTTCCTCTTGCTCTGTTTCCTTTTGCTCTGTTTCCTCTTGCTCTGTTTCCTTTTGCTCTGTTTCCTCTTGCTCTGTTTCCTCTTGATCTGTTTCCTCTTGATCTGTTTCCTCTTGCTCTGTTTCCTCTTGCTCTGTTTCCTCTTGCTCTGTTTCCTCTTGCTCTGTTTCCTCTTGATCTGTTTCCTCTTGCTCTGTTTCCTCTTGCTATGTTTCCTCTTGCTCTGTTTCCTCTTGCTCTGTTTCCTCTTGCTCTGTTTCCTCTTGCTCTGTTTCCTCTTGATCTGTTTCCTCTTGCTCTGTTTCCTCTTGCTCTGTTTCCTCTTGCTCTGTTTCCTCTTGCTCTGTTTCCTCTTGCTCTGTTTCCTCTTGCTCTGTTTCCTCTTGCTCTGTTTCCTCTTGCTCGTTTCCTCTGCTTCTGTCCTTTTGCTGTTCCTCTTGCTCATTCCTCTTGCTCTGTTCCTCCCTTGCTTGTTTCCTCTTCCTCTGTTTCCTTTTGCTTGTGTTCCTCTTGACTGTTTCCCCTTGCTCTTTTCCTTTTGCTCTGTTTCCTCTTGCCTGCTTTTCTCTTGCTTTGTTCTCCTCTTGCTCTGTTTCTTTTGCTCTGTTTCCTCTTGCTCTGTTTCCTCTTGCTCTGTTTCCTCTTGCTCTTTTCCTCTTGCTCTTTTCCCCTCTGCTTTGTTTCCTCTTGCTCTGTTTCCTTTTGCTTTGTTTCTCTTGCTCTGTTCCTCTTATCTTCTTTCCTCTTGCTCTGTTCCTCTTGCTCTGTTTCTCTTGCTCTGTTTCCTCTGTCTGTTTCCTCTTGTCTGTTTCCTCTGCTCTGTTTCCTCTTGCTTTTTCCTCTTGCTCTGTTCCTTTGCTCTGTTTCCTCTTGCTCTGTTCTCTTGCTCTGTTTCTCTTGCTTTATCTTGCTCTGTTTCCTCTTGCCTTCCTCTTGCTCTGTTTCTCTTGATCTGTTTCCTTTGCTCTGTTCCTTTTGCTCTGTTTCCTCTTGCTTGTTTCTCTTGCCGTTCATTTGCCGTTTCTTTGCTATGTTTCCTCTTCTCGTTCCTCTGCTCTGTTTCCTCTGATCTGTTTCCTCTTGCTCTGTTTCCTTTGCTCGTTTCCTCGCTCTGTTTCCTCTTGCTCTGTTTCTCTTGCTCTGTT
>JACEEZ010017120.1:95000-100000 GCA_016584305.1 Chionoecetes opilio
GTCTTAAGTAATCCCTCGCGTCCTCCTAATGAAGATGAGAAGTTTGGTCCTTCATCAAGAGGGTGACTTTTAATTAGGCAAGTAACCCTGTCTGCCGTTTTCCTATTTTATTTTCATGCGTATTGCTTGGTTGTGTCTCGCCCTTCTCTCTCTCTCTCTCTCTCTCTCTCTCTCTCTCTCTCTCTCTCTCTCTCTCTCTCTCTCTCTCTCTTCTCTCTCTCTCTCTCTCTCTCTCTCCTCTCTTCTCTCCTCTCTCTTCTCTCTCTCTCTCTCTCTTTGTCTGTGTGTGTGTGTGGTGTGTGTGTTGTGTGTGTGTGTTTTGGTGTGTGTGTGTGTGTGTGTGTGTGTGTGTGTGTGTGTGTGAAAACTTCGCTGTTGTGCATACGAGGGTGTTTCTTACTAATAATGATAACACTAATGCTAGTATGATAGCAATAATTATAATGATAGTATAATTTTGACTATAATTACCACTTTTACCACAAACTTTAGCAGTATTCCTTCTACCACTACCTAAATAAAAAAAAAGAAAAGATGAATAATGAAAGCATAAAAAACCAGAGGCAATAACATTAATATAAAAAATAAGAGTGATTTATCAACATAAATTTCCTCACTTAGCAACTTTATCCCTCTTCCCCTTTCTCATATGCACCCACGCTCCTCCCTCGCATAACTCACCCTCCCCTCTCTGCTGTCTCCCCTCTTATTCCCGCTGCTCCCCTCACACCAACAGCCGCTATATTTCCCCTCAACATACTCACACCACTCATTTCACTCTCCCATAGTATTCTCACTCATCCCTGCCCTCTCATTTCACTCTCCCATAGTATTCTCACTCATCCCTGCCCTCTCATTCCACTCTCCCATAGTATTCTCACTCATCCCTCCTCCTTCCCTCCATAATTCTCACCATCCTCTCCTTTACTATGTATTCTCACTCATCCCTGCCCTCTCATTTCACTCTCCCATAGTATTCTCACTCATCCCTGCCCTCTCATTCCACTCTCCCATAGTATTCTCACTCATCCCTGCCCTCTCATTCCACTCTCCCATAGTATTTCTCACTCATCCCTGCCCTCTCATTCACTCTCCCATAGTATTCTCACTCATCCCTGCCCTCTCATTCCACTCTCCCATAGTATCTCACTCATCCCTGCCCTCTCATTTCACTCTCCCATAGTATTCTCACTCATCCCTGCCCTCTCATTCCACTCTCCCATAGTATTCTCACTCATCCCTGCCCTCTCATTCCACTCTCCCATAGTATTCTCACTCATCCCTGCCCTCTCATTTCACTCTCCCATAGTATTCTCACTCATCCCTGCCCTCTCATTTCACTCTCCCATAGTATTCTCACTCATCCCTGCCTCTCATTCCACTCTCCCATAGTATTCTCACTCATCCCTGCCCTCTCATTCCACTCTCCCATAGTATTCTCACTCATCCCTGCCCTCTCATTCCACTCTCCCATAGTATTCTCACTCATCCCTGCCCTCTCATTCCACTCTCCCATAGTATTCTCACTCATCCCTGCCCTCTCATTCCACTCTCCCATAGTATTCGTCACTCATCCCTTCCGCGCTTAACCTCTCCTCCCCTCCTGGTATTCTCACTCATCCCTGCCCTCTCATTCCAACCTCTCCAAGTATTCATGTCCTCATGGTCCCGTTTTGGGGCCTCATCATTCCACTCTCCCTAGTATTCTCACTCACTCCCTGCCCTCTCATTCTCCTCTCTCCATAGTTTCTCTCGTCACTCATCCTTCCCGCGCTTACCTATCTCTCCTCCTGGATCCTTGCTCTCAGTCCAGTGAACGCGATGTGGCAATCCGTAGAGTTGCAATGTCTGGTTGGTCGCCGGTGGTGTGTTTTTGTGTTTGGGTCAGTTTGTGTATCGTGTGTTGAGTGCGTGTTTCGTCTCTCTCTCTTCTCTGCTCTGCTGTCTTCTCGGTCTTCTTCTCGCTCTTCCTCTCTCTCTCTCTCTCTCTCTCTCTCTCTCTCTCTCCTCTCTCTCTCTCTCTCTCTCCTCTCTCTCTCTCTCTCTCTCTCTCTCTCTCTCTCTCTCTCCCTCTCTCTCCTCTCTCTCTCCTCTCTTTTGGACCAGGGCTTGTGATCATTATATATATTGTATGATAATTGTGATATCTAAAATAAAAATAGGTTAATAGATATATCAATCAATCAAAAAATATATCAGTCTCTCTCTCTCTCTCTCTCTCTCTTTTCTCTCCTCTCTCCTCTCCCCCTCTCTCTCCTCCTCTCTCTCTCTCTCTCTCTCTCATCTCTCTCTCCCCTCTCTCTCCCCTCCCCTCTCTCCTCTCTCTCTCTCTCTCTCTCTCCTCTCTCTCTCTCTCTCTCTCTCTCTCTCTCTCTCTTCTCTCTCTCTCTCTCTCTCTCTCTCTCTCCTCTCTCCTCTCTCTCTCTCTCTCTCTCTCTCTCTCTCTCTCTCTCTCTCACACACACTATACATCCCTTTGTGAATTATCATTACGTCCTTTTTTCCTCTTTTGTAGAACTTCTTTAACATTTCCGCCAAGTTCATCGGTAGGATTCCTGGAAATTGACCACTTTTAACTACATAATACTAACCTTTTCGTCCACTTAATGAAAAAAAAATCGTGGATGAACAGTTGAAAAGAATACGAGAAAAGCTTTTTACGAATGCCTCACACGTACGCTATTACAAAAATTTAAAACATTTAATGCAAACAATATAATGTCGAAAGGAAACGTGAACCTCTTCCGAATAAATTGAGTTACTTTGATGGATTCGATAGAGAAATACACCGGAGGGATAAAAGTTTGTGAAGGTAATAGTTTTGTGAAAGAAATAATAGGCCTTTGAAGTTGTTTTGCCTGGAGCGCTGGGACAGAGGGAGGACTTACCTGAGAGCGTCCCTTGTGGGAGCTTTGTGGGTGAATCTGGCGCTCTTCTTTACGACGTGGCGGGTTGTTGGCGGGATGCTGGCGGGACTGGCGGGATGCTGGCGGGTTCTTGGCGGGATGGTGGTGGGTTGTTTTCAGCGACGCACCTAGCAAGTGGAGTAGTTTTCAGCGACGCACCTAGCAAGTGGAGTAGTTTTCAGCGACGCACCTTGCAAGTGGAGTAGTTTTCAAAGACGCACCTAGCAAGTGGAGTAGTTTTCAGCGACGCACCTACCAAGTGGAGTAGTTTTCAGCGACGCACCTAGCAAGTGGAGTAGTTTTCAGCGACGCACCTAGCAAGTGGAGTAGTTTTCAGCGACGCAACTAGCAAGTGGAGTAGTTTTCAGCGACGCACCTTGCACGTGGAGTAGTTTTCAGCGACGCACCTTGCACGTGGAGTAGTTTTCAGCGACGCACCTTGCACGTGGAGTAGTTTTCAGCGACGCACCTAGCAGTGGAGTAGTTTTTCAGCGACGCACCTTGCAAGTGAGTAGTTTTCAGCAACGCACCTGCAGTGGAGTAGTTTTCAGCAACGCACCTTGCACGTGGAGTAGTTTTCAGCAACGCACCTTGCACGTGGAGTAGTTTTCAGCGACGCACCTTGCAAGTGGAGTAGTTTTCAGCGACGCACCTTGCAAGTGGAGTAGTTTTCAGCGACGCACCTAGCACGTGGAGTAGTTTTCAGCGACGCACCTAGCAAGTGGAGTAGTTTTCAGCGACGCACCTAGCAAGTGGAGTAGTTTTCAGGACGCACTAGCAAGTGGAGTAGTTTTCAGCGACGCACTAGCAAGTGGAATAGTTTTCAGCGACGCACCTAGCAAGTGGAGTAGTTTTCAGCGACGCACCTAGCAAGTGGAGTAGTTTTCAGCGACGCACCTAGCAAGTGGAGTAGTTTTCAGCGACGCAGCTAGCAAGTGGAGTAGTTTTCAGCGACGCACCTAGCAAGTGGAGTAGGTAGGCAGGGGTGTCCAGGTACGGGGGAGCAGCCTGGTAGATATGTGGTACTTAATAAATAGGGATACTTCAATGATAATAATAATAATGATAACAATAATTTTTTCACCCGAAGGCATACATGAAAAAATGAAAACAACAACATATTATACATACATGAATACAAAGGTAGTATATATATATAATAATGCTGAAATAATACTGAAATAAGTTGGGTAAAAATGTGATACTTACTTAATAAATAGGGGTACTTCAATAATATTCAATATAATAATAAATAAATATAGTAGTACTGAAATACTCCTTAAATAGGGATACAATGTGATGCTTACTTAATAAATAATAATGAATAATAGGGAATGAAAGATTTGTCACTTACCGTAGATAACACTATAGTCGCCAGTCACTCGCCACTGCACTAATGTCGCCACTCACAATATATTACGAATTTTAGCATCACTACAGACTTTGATGTGCCACTGAAGACGCATGCACAGTAGTTTATATTATGTACATCACACTACATGTCTTCAGTGGCACATAAAGTCTGTAGTGATGCTAAAATTCGTAATATATTGTGCCTGGCGACATTAGTGCAGTGGTGAGTGACTGGCGACTATAGTGTTATCTACGGTAGTTATAATGAATTAGGAGGTTTGTATTAGGAGCAAAAAAATTGTACTATTTAGTTTTTTTTCTATAACCTCTTAAGTGTTTTTATGTAAATAGATATTATATGTATGGGAAAACTTAATATCAAAGGAGATAAAGGAAGATTCACGAGGAACAAATAACTGTAGACAGGAGTTTCGTACGACGCATTAAGAAAATATATTACTGATAAAAAAATAATCTATTGTGCAATAAGAGATAAGAGAGAGAGAGAGAGAGAGAGAGAGAGAGAGAGAGAGAGAGAGAGAGAGAGAGAGAGAGAGAGAGAGAGAGAGAGAGAGAGAGAGAGAGAGAGAGAGAGAGTGAGAATGGAATGAGGAATACTTTCACAAAGGAATATATATCAATGGTGAATACTCTTATAAAGGAGTTTTATGGCCTCCTTGTTTATATGAGAGCTGGAATGGCGCTGTAGGTGTTTAGTTTTGCATTGTTGGTGATACGAGA
>JACEEZ010017120.1:105000-107923 GCA_016584305.1 Chionoecetes opilio
GTTGAACTACATACTACCAATATCAAACTAGTACATGTGAGAACAGTTTGAAAGGATACCATGCCCTTTTAAATAAGATAGGAACATGGAAGTTTCATAGTGAAGAATGAGAGGAATGTAGTATGCTAACTACAACTACCACTAACACTAAATCAATCCGGGGGATGTTAATGATATAACTCGCGGGGCAATATCAAAACCCATTTACTTTGTCATTTATGAGTGTTACACGTCTAGTCTGCTTTAAAATATAGTTATTGTGCTGGCTTCGACAACATTAGCTGGTAGTTTGTTCCACCGATTAACAACTCTTTGGGGAGACGGTCGCAGAGTGGTTAGTGTCTTAGAGTGGTGAGCTCGAGGGTGCAAGTTCGAATCCCGCCAAGAGCAACTGTTTCTTCCTTCGTCGAGTGGCCGAAGATACCCACATGCTGCCCATCAACATCACCTTAGACTGCGACTGCAGGTGCGGCGGAGGGCACCAGGGGCAGCATGAGCCTCACATCAAACCATCACAGGTGTCACTATAAGAATCCAGCCTGCGTCACCACGAGCGAGGGCCAACCATCGCAACTCTCCAGAATATGCATGGACAACCACTTGAGTCTGCAATGAAAAAAATTAATACCTAAGGAAGGAAGATTTAGCCTACAGGCGCTATAGGCTCCTACGTAAAAAGTAAAGAAGACAAAAACTGCCATTGAAATATGTTTTACGGAAATCTGTGGTGAAACGCTAACCATTTAGTTTTAAACCGTTGATTCTTGTTGTCGCTTGAGAAGAAAGCTCGAATAAGTTTTCTTGATTAATGATATCAAATCCTTTAGGGATCTTAAAAGTTTCTATCAAGACCCCACAGATTCTAATACGGTAATTGTTTTCGCTCCATTTATTTTCTATTCGATCGAGTTGCCTTCGTTCACTGGCAGTGTGTGAATCAAACCATAGAGGAGGGGGAGGAGGGAGGAGGGGAGGAGGAGGAGGAGAGGGGAGGAGGGGGGGAGGAGGAGGAGGGGGAGGAAGCGGAGGAGGAGGGGAGGATTACAAAGGTTAAAAAAGGATTACAAAGGAAACACAAAAGCACGACCGATAGGTCCTTACAAGGCTGTTTCTTTAAAACCTCCCTAATAGATAATAAAGAGAAAGGATGGGAAAAGTAAAAGGGCTCCTCCCCACCCCCCCATCCCTCCACCCAAATGGCCGGAAATGAAGTGATACCATGCAGTATAGAAAAACTGCATGGAAGTGAGAAAGTTGAAAGCTGAATCTATGGTTTAATACTATGTTTTGGGGGGGGTTTAGTGCTTGATAGATAGGTCAGTTATGTGGTTTTGTAAGGGTGTAAACACAGTGTGGATTTTCAAGGGTGGGGGGACCCTTTGCCGGCGCTTTCTTGGGAGGCAGCAGTCATCGGGCCCCAGCTCCGTTCAACCCACTGCGGATTTTGACTTCCTGTAGGACGCCGTCACTTCAAGCCTCCTGCAGCAGTGCCCCGGTACCCTTAAAAACCCCATGGTGGTCACTAACTCAGGACCCCTTTCTGGCCAAACCCCAAGGTCGAGAGTAGTAGGGTAACCGTTAACTCGGGGCATCTGGTGTCCAGGGACCAGGAGACACAGGAGGAGGGGGAGGAGGAGGAGGAGGAGGGGAAAAAAGGAGGAGGAGGAGAAAGGAAGAGGGGAGAAAGGAAAAAGGGGGGGAGGGGGGAGGAAGAGGAGGAGGAGGAGGAGGAGGAATAAGAGGAGGAGGGGAGGAGGAGGGAAGGAGGGGGAGGAGGAGGAAAGGGGGAGGGGGAGGGGATTACCAATTTTAATACCCATATTGAAAAGGGTGGACTGTGATTAGGTTGATATATAAGTAATCCATTGATGTTGATCCATATTGCAATCAAAGCGGAGTGCTATTAATTATATATTTCACAGCCGGAATGAGATATTTAAATAGTAACAAATTTGCAAACAATATATAGTACATTGAATATACAAACAACCTGGGTACAAAAAGGAATGGACAATGGGGCGGAAAAAAGACTCTTAAATTATGCAACATTCCTGAACAACTTTTTTACCATTTTTCTCCTCTTTTTTCTGCAACTTCATTTCCCATTGCTCTCCCCTTTATCCTCTCCCCTCTCTCCCCTTCCCCTCCCTCCCCCTCCCCTCCCTCTCTCCCCCCCCCCCCCCTTCCCACTCCCCCCTTCACCCCCCCCAAAAAGCCTCACAGATCTTTAACCTCATTTAAAATAATTATCTTTTTGGTTCTCACTCTTTGCCATGGTGTGTGGTGTGTGTGTGTTGGTTTTTGTGTGTGTGTTGGTGTGTTTGTTTGTGTGTTTTTGTGTGGTGGGGTGGGGGGGTGTGTGTGTGTTTTGCCGCCCCCGTATGTGAGATTTTTAAAATTCCCCGTGCGACACTTTAAAACAGATTAAAACACGGCTTTTTAACCATGGGGAGAGCACGGGATCAGATACAGCACGTTTTTTGCTTTTATTCCCCGTTGTTTGGGTTTTTTTTCCCCTCTCTTCCTTTCTCTCTCTCTCTCTCTCTCAATTTTTTTTTTTTTTTTTTGTTTTTTTTTTTTTTTTTTTTTTCCCCTTCTTTTCCCCCCCTTTTTTCCCCCCCCTTTTTTTTTTTCCCCCCCCCTTTTTTTTTTTTCCCCCCCCCTTTTTTTTGGGTTTTTTTCTTTTCCCCCCCCCCCTCTCTCTCTCTCCTCCTCCTCCTCCCCTCTCTCCCCCCCTTTCTCCTTCCCCCTTTTTCCCCCCCCGGGGTTGGTGTGTGTGACAATTTTTTTTTTGCAATAAGTCCCAAAAATTCATAATTATTTAATGATTTCTATTGATATTAAAAAGAGAGAAGAAGGGAAAGGGGAGAGAGAAAAGGAAGGGGAAAAAGAGAGAGAGAGAGAGAGGAGAAGAGAGAGAGAG
>JACEEZ010017121.1:0-54271 GCA_016584305.1 Chionoecetes opilio
CCCCTTTTTTTAAAAAAGGGAATATACTTAAAATTTACAGAAAAAAACAGCTCATCACTGAAATTAGCTAAAATCATTGAAAAAACTACATTTTATGGGTTTAAAGCAATATGATAAGTAAAAATACTTGTATATGTACAACAACGCTACAGTTTACAAGAAACTATGAAAAACGCTTGCAATATACCGTTATATCACAATAAATAACCTCTTACTTTTCTATTTTATAGCTTAATGTAATGTAAGCTACTTATAGGTGCAAAGTATTCTAAAAAAAGGATTGTATACTTCAATTTGTAGAAAAACAGCTATACATCACCGATAAATAGCTAAAATCATTGAAAAGAACACATTTTGAGGGTATAGAGCATTATCGTCAGGTAAATTCCTTCTATTTATGATATAACACTACAAATTCCAGGAGACTATGAAAAACACGTGTAATATACAATTGTATCACAATATAGAGTCTCAAACTCCAATTATAAGCTTACAGTAGTATAAAATAGCATTTTCTAACGAAAACAACTATAATACCACATTTTGAATTTCTCAATCAAAAAAAGGGCTGAATAATGTCAATTTTCGAAATTTCTTAGCCCTTCAAAAATACATTAAAACACTTGAAAAATCGTAATTTTAAACGTTGTTTTTAAGATTAAAATTGATACCTAAATATCATGAAAAATACATATTTTAAGCTCATAATATTGTTGTGTAAAAGTGCTGAATAATGTCAAATTTCGACATTTTTTAGCCTTTCAAAAATACATTACTATACTTGAAAAATCGTAATTTTAAGATTAAAATTGATACCTAAATTTCATAAAAGATACATATTTTTAGCTATTAATTTTGTAAAATATAGTTGTAGCATATATCAAAAAGCTATTTAGCTACCGATATAAAGGAATATACTTCAATTTATAGAAACAAAAACAGCTTTTCACTGATAACTAGCTAAAATCATTGAAAACACTACATTTTATGGGTTTATAGTAATATGATATGTAAAACTACTTGTAAATAACGCTACAGTTTACAAGAAACTATGAAAACCGCTTGCAATATACCGTTATATCACAATAAATAACCTCCTACTCTTCTATTTTATAGCTTAATATAAGCTACTTATAGGTGCAAATTATTCTAAAAAAAGGATTGTATACTTCAATTTGTAGGAAAAGAGCTATATATCACCGATAACTAGCTAAAATCATTGAAAAGAACACATTTTGAGGGTATAAAGCATTATCGTTCGGTAAATTACTTCTATTTAATATAACACTACAATTTACAAGAGACTGAAAAACACGTGTAATATACAATTGTATCACAATTTAGAATCTCAAACTCCTATTATAAGCGTACAGTAGTTTAAAATAGCATTTTCTAACGAAAACAACTATAATACAACATTTTGAATTTCTCTATCAAAAAAAGGGCTGAATAATGTCAATTTTCGACATTTTTTAGCCCTTGAAAAATACATTAAAATACTTGAAAAAACGTTGTTTATAAGATTAAAATGAATACGTAAATTTCATGAAAAATACACATTTTTAGCTCATAATATTGTAAAATATAGTTGTGTGAAAGTGCTGAATAATGTCAAATTTCGACATTTTTTTGGCCCTTCAAAAATAAATTAAATTGCTTGAAAAAATGTTGTTTTTAAGATTAAAATTGATACCTATATTTTATGAAAAATACATATTCTCAGCTCATAATATTGTAAGATATAGTTGTGTAAAAGTGCTTAATAATGTCAAATTTTGATATTTTTTAGCCTTTCAAAAATACATTAAAATACTTGCAATAACATTGTTTTTAAGATTAAAATTGCTACCTAAATTTCATGATAAATACTTATTTTTAGCTACTAATCTTGTAAAATATAGTTTAAGCAAATATCAAAAGCTATTTAGCTACAGATATAAAGAAATATAGTTCAATTTGTAGAAAAAAACAACTCTTCACTGATAACTTGCTAAAATCATTGAAAACACTACATGTTATGGGTTTATAGCAGTATGATAAGTAAAACTACTTGTATATATACAATAACGCTACAGTTTACAAAAAACTATGAAAAACGCTTGCAATATACCGTTATATCACAATAAATATCCTCGTACTCTTCTATTTATTAGCTTAATGTAATGTAAGCTACTTATAGCTGCAAATTAATCAAAAATAAAAATTGTATACTACAATTTGTAGGAAAACAGCTATATATCACCGATAACTAGAAAAGTAAATCACTGAAAAGAACACATTTTGAGGGTATAAAGCATTATCATAAGTTAAATTCCTTCTATTTATTATATAACATTACAATATACAAGAAACTATGCAAAACACGTGTAATATACAATTGTATCACAATATAGTCTCAAACTCCTACTATAAGCTTATCCTAGTTTAAAATAGCATTTTCTAACGAAAACAACTATAATACCAAATTTTGAATTTCTTTATCAAAAAAAGGGCTGAATAATGTCAATTTTCGAAATTGTTAGCCCTTCAAAAATACATTAAAACACTTGAAAAAACGTTGTTTTTAAGATTAAAATTGATACCTAAATATCATGAAAAATACATATTTTTAGCTCATAATATTGTTAAATATAATTGTGTAAAAGTGCTGAATAATGTCAAATTTCGACATTTTTTAGCCCTTCAAAAATGCATTAAAATACTTAAAAAAACGTTGTTTTTAAGATTAAAATTGCTACCTAAATTTCATGAAAAATACATATTTTTAGCTAATAATATTGTTAAATATAATTGTGTAAAAGTGCTGTATAATGTCAAATTTCGACATTTTTTAGCCCTTCAAAAATGCATTAAAATACTTAAAAAAACGTTGTTTTTAAGATTAAAATTGCTACCTAAATTTCATAAAAAATACATATTTTTAGCTATTAATTTTGTTAAATATAGTTGAAGCAAATATCAAAAGCTATTTAGGAACCGATATAAAAGAATATACTTCAATTTGTAGAAAAAAACAGCTCTTCACTAAAAAACTAGCTAAAATCATGAAAACACTACATTTTATGGGTATATAGCAAAATGATAAGTAAAACTACTTGTATATATACAATAACACTACAGTTTACAAAAAAACTATGAAAAACGCTAACAATATACCGTTATATAAACAAAAAATAACCTCTTACTCTTCTATTTGTTAGTTTTTGTAATGTAAGTACTTATCGGTGCAAATTATTCTAAGAAAAGGATTGTATCCTTCATCAAATTGTAGGAAAACAGCTATATATCACCGAAAAACTAGCTAAAACCATTGAAAAGAACACATTTGAGGGTATAAAGCATTATCATCAGTTAAATTCCTTCTATTATGATATAACACTACAATATACAAGAAACTATGAAAAACACGTGTAATATACAATTTTATCACAATATAGAGTCTCAAACTCCTATTATAAGTTTTCAGTATTTTAAAATAGCACATTCTAAGGGAAAACAACAATAATACCACATTTTGAATTTCTCTATCAAAAAAAGGGTGAATAATGGCAGTTTTCGACAATTTTTAGCCTTCAAAAATTAATGAAAACACTTGAAAAAAACGTTGTTTTTAAAATTAAAACTCATAACTAAATTTCAAAAAAAATACATATTTAAGCCCATAATATTGTAAATATAGTTGTGTAAAAGTGCTGAATAATATCGAATTTCGACATTTTTTAGGCATTCAAAATACATTAAAATCCTTGAAAAAACGTTGTTTTTAAGATTAAAATTGATACATAAGTTTCATAAAAAATACATTTTTTTAGCTATTAATTTTGTAAAATATAGTTGTAGCAAATATAAAAAGCTATTTAGCTCCCGATATAAAGGAATATACTTCAATTTACAGAAAAAAACAGCTCTTCACTGAAATTTAGCAAAAAATCATTGAAAAACTACATTTTATGGGTTTAAAGCAATATGATAAAAAAAATACTTGTATATGTACAACAACGCTACAGTTTACAAGAAACTATGAAAAACGCTTGCAATATACCTTTATATCACAATAAATAACCTTTTACTTTTCTATTTATAGTTTAATGTAATGTAAGTACTTATAGGTGCAAAGTATTCAAAAAAAAGGTTTTGTATACTTCAATTTGTAGAAAAACAGCTATACATCACCGATAAATAGCAAAAATCTTTGAAAAGAAAACATTTTGAGGGTATAGAGCATTACGTCAGGTAAATTCCTTCTATTTATGATAAAAACACTACAAATTCCAGGAGACTATGAAAAACACGTGTAATATACAATTGTATCACAATATAGAGTCCCCAAACTCCAATTAAGCTTACAGTAGTATAAAATAGCTTTTTCTAACGAAAACAACTATAATACCACATTTTGAATTTCTCAATCAAAAAAAAAGGGCTGAATAATGTCAATTTTCGAAATTTCTTAGCCCTTCAAAAATACATTAAAACACTTGAAAAATCGTAATTTTAAACTTTTTGTTTTTAAGATTAAAATTGATACCTAAATATCATGAAAAATACATATTTAAGCTCATAATATTGTTGTGTAAAAGTGCTGAATAATGTCAAATTCGACTTTTTTTAGCCTTTCAAAAATACATTACTATACTTGAAAAATCGAAATTTTAAGATTAAAATTGATACCTAAATTTCATAAAAGATACTATTTTTAGCATTAATTTGTAAAATATAGTTGTAGCATATATCAAAAAGCTATTAGCTACCGATATAAAGGAATTACTTCAATTATAGAAACAAAAACAGCTTTTCACTGATAACTAGCTAAAATCATTAAAAAAACACTACATTTTATGGTTTATAGTAATATGATATGTAAAACTACTTGTAAATAACGCTACAGTTTACAAGAAACTATGAAAAACGCTTCCAATATCCCGTTATATCACAATAAATAACCTCCACTCTTCTATTTATAGTTTTAATATAAGCTACTTATAGGTGAAAAATTTTTCTAAAAAAAGGATTGTATAACTTCAATTTGTAGGAAAAGAGCTATATATCCGATAACTAGCTAAAATCATGAAAAGAACACATTTTGAGGGTATAAAGCATTATCGTTCGGTAAATTACTTTATTTAATATAACACTAAAATTTTTACAAGAGACTGAAAAAACACGTGTAATATACAATGTATCACAATTTAGAATCTCAAACTCCTATTAAAGCGTACAGTAGTTTAAAATAGCTTTTTCTAACGAAAACAACTATAATACAACCATTTTGAATTTCTCTTTTCAAAAAAAGGGCGGAATAATGTAAATTTTCAAAATTTTTTTAACCCCTTTGAAAAATACATTAAAATATTTGAAAAACGTGTTTATAAGATTAAAATGAATACGAAAATTTTTCATAAAAAAATAAATTTTTTAGCTCATAATTTTTTAAAATAAAATTTTGTGTGAAGTGCGGGAATAATGAAAATTTTGGGGCCCATTTTTTTCCCCCTTTTCAAAAAAAAATTTTAAATTGCTTAAAAAAAATGTTTTTTTTAAAAGATTAAAATTGATCCCTATTTTTTATGAAAAAATACATTTTCTCACCCTCATAATTTTGGTAAGTATATTTGTGTAAAAGGTTTAAATAATGTAAAAATTTTGATATTTTTGAGCTTTAAAAAATTTACATTAAAATACTTGCAAAACATTTTTTTTAAGTTTAAAATTTGCTACCAAAATTTCCATGTTTAAAATTATTTTTTAGACTAATCTTTTTAAAATTATTTTAAGCCAAATATCAAAAGCATTTAGCTACAGAATAAAGAAATATAGTTCAATTTGTAGAAAAAAACAACTTTCACTGATAACTTGCAAAAAATCTTTGAAAACACTACATGTTAGGGTTTATAGCGTATGATAATTTAAACCCTAGGGGGTTATATACAAAAAACGCTACAGTTTACAAAAAACTATAAAAAACGTTTGCAATTTCCCTTTATATCCCAATAAAAAATCCTTTACCTTTTTTATTAGCTTAATGTAATGTAAGCTTTTTTATAGCCCCAAAATTAATAAAAAAAAAAAATTTGTATATAAAAATTTGGAAAACAGCTATATATCACCGATAACAGAAAATTTAAAATCACTGAAAAAAAAACAATTTTGAGGGTATAAAGCATTATCAAAAAGTTAAATTCCTTCTATTTATTTTTTATAACATTAAATAATACCAAGAAACTACCCAAAAAAACCACGGGGAATAACAATTTATCCCCCAATTTTTGTCTCAAACCCCTACTAAAGCTTTTTCCTTTTAAAAATTTTAGCATTTTCAAACAAAAAACAACTAAATCCCAAAATTTTTAAATTTTCTTTTCAAAAAAAAGGGTTGGAATAATGTAAATTTTCGAAATTTTTGGGCCCAAAAAAAATACTTTAAAAAACACTTAAAAAAAAGGGTTTTTTTTAAAGATTAAAATTTGATACCTAAATATCATAAAAAAATACATATTTTTAGCTCATAATATTGTTAAATATAATTGGAAAAGTGCTAAAATAATGTCAAATTTCGACTTTTTTTAACCCCTTCAAAAATGCTTTAAAAATTTTAAAAAAAAGTTTTTTTTAAGATTAAAATTGCTCCCCAAAAATTTCAGAAAAATACATTTTTTTAGCAAAAAATATTTTTAAAATTTATAATTGGTAAAAGTTCTGATAATGAAAATTTTGAATTTTTTACCCCTTCCCAAAAAGGTTTTAAAAAAATTTAAAAAAACGTTTTTTTTTAAGTTTTAAAATTGCAAACCAAAATTTTCAAAAAAAATACATTTTTTTAAACCCTATTAATTTTTTTAAAAATTAAAAGTTGAAGAAAATATAAACAAGTTATTTGGGAAACCCGATAAAAAAATATACTTCAATTTTTGGGAAAAAAACAGTTTTTCACTGAAAATAGCTAAAACATTGAAAACACTACTTTTTTGGGTATATAGCAAAATGAAAAAGTAAAACTATTTGTATATATACAATAACACACAGTTTACAAGAAACTAAAAAAAAAACGCTAACAATATACCTTTATATCCCCAATAAAAAACCCTTTTAAATTTTCTATTTGTTAGCTTTTTGTAATGTAAGCTATTTATCGGTGACAAAATTCTAAGAAAAGGATTGTACCCTTCATCAAATTGTAGGAAAACAGCATATATCCCCGAAAATAGCAAAACCATTGAAAAGAAAACCTTTTTGAGGTATAAAGTTTTTATCATCATTTTAAAAATTCCCTTTCTATTTATGATAAACACTAAAATTAAAAGAAACTAGAAAAACACTTTTAAATATAAAATTTGTATACAATAATAGAGTCTAAAAACCCTTTTTAAAGTTTTCAGTTTTTTAAAATAGCACATTCTAATAAAAAACAACAATAATACCACTTTTTGAATTTCTTTTTTCCCAAAAAAAGGGGTTTGGGGGAATAAGGGCCCAGTTTTGAAAATTTTACCCCTTCAAAAATTAATAAAAACACTTAAAAAAAAACGTTTTTTTTAAAATTAAAACTCAAACAAAAATTTCATGAAAAATACATATTTAACCCAAAATTTATTGAAAAAATATAGTTGTTTTAAAAAGTGTTTTGAATAATAAAAATTTTCAAATTTTTTTAGGCTTTAAAAAAAATACTTTAAAACCCTTTGGGAAAAAAATGTTGTTTTTAAGAAAAAAAGGATAAAAATTTCATAAAAAATACTATTTTTAGTTTAATTTTTAAAATATAGTTGTAGAAAATATAAAAAGCTATTTAGCTCCCGATATAAAGGAATATACTTCAATTTACAAAAAAAAAAAAAACAGCCCATCACGATAATTTTTTTTTTTTGCTAAAATCTTTTAAAAAAACTACTTTATGGGTTTTAAAAAGCAATATGAAAAAGTAAAAATCCCGGGTATATGTACAACAAACGCTACATTTTTACAAGAAATATAAAAAAAACGTTCCCAATATACCTTATATCACAATAAAAAAACCTTTTACTTTTCTATTTTATAGTTTTAAGTAATGTAAGCTACTTATGGGTTTCCCAAAGATTCAAAAAAAAGGTTTGGTATACTTAAATTTTGTAGAAAAACAGCGATACACACCGTTAAATAGCTAAAATCATTGAAAAAAACACTTTTTGGGGGGTATAGACCCATTATCGTCGGGAAATTTCCTTCAATTTATGATAAACACTAAAAAATTCCAGGGGGGACTATGAAAAACACGTGAAATATACAATGTATCAAAATATAGAGCCCAAACTCCAATTAAAGCTTACAGTAGTAAAAAAATAGTTTTTTCAAACGAAAAAAAACTAAATCCCCCTTTTTTTTTTTTAAATTTTCTCAATAAAAAAAAAAAGGGTGAAAATGTAAAATTTTCAAAATTTTTCTACCCCTTCAAAAATACTTTAAAAAAAACACTTAAAAAATTTTAATTTTTAAACTTTGTTTTAAGTTTAAAATTGATCCCTAAATATCATAAAAAAATAATATTTTAAGCTCAAAAAATTTTGGGTTTTTGAAAAGTGCTGAATAATGTCTTTTTCGACTTTTTTTTGGGCCTTTCAAAAATACATTACTAACTTAAAAAAATCAAAATTTTAAAGTTTAAAAATTGTACCAAAATTTCAAAAAAGGGATAATTTTTTTAGCTTTTAATTTGTAAAATATATTTGGTAGCATAATCAAAAAGCTATTTCCCCTACCGAATAAAAAAGGAAATTATACTTCAATTTTATAGAAAAAAAAAACAGTTTTTTCCACTGAAACTAGCTAAAATTTTTAAAAAACCCAAAATTTTTTAAAGGGGTTTTAAAAGCAATATGATATGAAAAAACTCTTGTAAATAACGCTACAGTTTACAAGAAACTTTTGGAAAAACGCTTCCAAAACCGTTATATAAAAATTTAAATAACCCCCTATTTTCTATTTTTAGCTTAATATAAGCATTTATAGGGCAAATTATTTAAAAAAAGGTTT
Source organism: Chionoecetes opilio (assembly GCA_016584305.1). NCBI lineage: Eukaryota > Metazoa > Arthropoda > Malacostraca > Decapoda > Majidae > Chionoecetes > Chionoecetes opilio. Next base: position 9,007 of record JACEEZ010017121.1, read on the forward strand.
GTATACCCAATTTTTGGGGAAAAAAGAGCTAATTCACCGAAACTAGCAAAAATCATTGAAAAGAACACATTTTGGGGTATAAAGCATTACGTTCGGTAAAAAAAGTTTTTTAATAAACACTACAATTTACAAGAGACTATGAAAAACACGTGTAATATACAATTGTATCACAATTTAGAATCTCAAACTCCTATTATAAGCGTACAGTAGTTTAAAATAGCATTTTCTAACGAAAACAACTATAATACAACATTTTGAATTTCTCTATCAAAAAAAGGGCTGAATAATGTCAATTTTCGACATTTTTTAACCCTTGAAAAATACATTAAAATACTTGAAAAAACGTTGTTTATAAGATTAAAATGAATACGTAAATTTCATGAAAAATACACATTTTTAGCTCATAATATTGTAAAATATAGTTGTGTGAAAGTGCTGAATAATGTCAAATTTCGACATTTTTTTGGCCCTTCAAAAATAAATTAAATTGCATGAAAAAATTTTGTTTTTAAGATTAAAATTGAAACCTAAATTACATAAAAAATAGATATTTTTAGCTATTAATTTTGTAAAATATAGTTGTAGCCAATATCAAAAGCTATTTAGCTACCAATATAAAGGAATATACAGAACAAAAACATCTCTTCACTGATAACTAGCTAAAATCATTGAAAAACTACATTTTATGGGTTTATAGCAATAAGATAGGTAAAACTATTTGTATATATACAATAACGCTACTGTTTACAAGAAACTATAAAAAACACTTGCAATATACAGTTATATCACAATAAATAACCTCTTACACTTCTATTTATTAGCTAAATGTAATGTAGGCTACTTATAGGTCCCAAATTATCTAAAAAAGGATTGTATACTTCAATTTGTAGAAAAACAGCTATTTATCACCGATAACTAGCTAAAAGCATTGAAAAGAACACATTTTGAGGGTATAGAGCATTATCATAAGTTAAATTCCTTCTATTTATGATATAACACTACAATATACAAGAAACTATGAAAAACACGTGTAATATACAATTGTATCACAATATAGAGTCTCAAACTCCTATTATAAGCTTTCAGTATTTTAAAATAGCACATTCTAATGAAAACAACAATAATACCACATTTTGAATTTCTCTATCAAAAAAAGGGTTGAATAATGGCAGTTTTCGACAATTTTTAGCCCTTCAAAAATTAATGAAAACACTTGAAAAAACGTTGTTTTTAAAATTAAAACTCATAACTAAATTTCATGAAAAATACATATTTAAGCCCATAATATTGTAAAATATAGTTGTGTAAAAGTGCTGAATAATATCGAATTTCGACATTTTTTAGGCATTCAAAAATACATTAAAATCCTTGACAAAACGTTGTATTTAAGATTAAAATTGATACATAAGTTTGGTATTATTGTTGTATTCGTTAGAAAATGCTATTTTAAACTACTTTAAGCTTATAAAAGGAGTTTGAGGCTATATATTGTGATACAATTGTGTATTACAAGTGTTTTTCATAGTTTCTTGAAAATTGTGATGTTATATCATTAATAAAAGGAATTTACCTCATGATAATGCTTTTTACCATCTTAATGTGTTCTTTTCAATGATTTTAGATAGTTATCGGTGAAATATAGCTTTTTTCCTACCAATTGAAGTATATAATCCTCTTTTTAAAATAATTTGTACCTATAAGTAGCTTACGTTACATTAAGCTAATACTAAGCTAATACATTAAGCTAATGAGCAGGAGATTATTTATTGTGATATAACGGTATATTGCAAGCGTTTTGCTAGTTTCTTGTAAACTGTAATGTTATTGTATATATACAAGTAGTTTTACATATCACATTGCTATATACCCATAAAATGTATTGTTTTCATTGATTTTAGCTAGTTATCTGTCAAGAGTAGTTTGTTTCTACAAATTGAAGTATATTCCTATATATCTGTACCTATACAGTTTTTGATATTTGCTACAAATATATTTTACAAAATTAATAACTAAAAATATGTATTTTTCATGAAATTTAAGTATCAAATTTAATCTTATAAATAACATTTTTTCAAGAGTTTTAATGTATTTTTGAGGTGCTAAAAATGTTGAAAATTTGAATTATTCACCATCTTTTTTGATAGAGAAATTCAAAATTTGGTATTATTGTTGTTTTCGTTAGAAAATGCTATTTTAAACTACTGTAAGCTAACAAAAGGAGTTTGAGGCTATATATTGTGATACAATTTTGTATTACAAGTGTTTTTCATAGTTTCTTGTAAATTGTGGTATTATATCATTAATAAAAGGAATTTACCTTATGATAATGCTTTATACCCTCCAAATGTTTTCTTTTGAATGATTTTAGCTAGTTATCGGTGAAATATAGCTTTTTTCATGACATTTAAGTATCAATTTTAATTTTAAAAATAACTTTTTTTAAGTGTTTTAAGTTTTTTTGAAGTGCTAAAAATTGTCGAAAATTGATATTATGCAGCTCTTTTTTCATAGAGATATTCAAAATTTGGTAATATTGTTGTTTCTTTAGAAAATGCAATTTTAAACTACTGTAAGCTTATAATGGTGTTTGAGGCTATATATTGTGATACAATTGTATATTACAAGTGTTTTTCATAGTTTCATGTAAATTGTAGTCTTATATCATAAATAAAAGGAATTTACCTTATGATAATGATTATACCGAAAATGTGTTCTTTTCAATAATTTTAGCTAGTTTTTTGTGAAATATTGCTTTTTTCATGACATTTAGGTATCAATTTTAATCTTAAAAATAACGTTTTTTCAAGTGTTTTAATGTATTTTTGAAGTGCTAAGAATCGTCGAAAATTGACATTATTCAGCTCTTTTTTGAAAGAGATATTCAAATTATGGTATTATTGTTGTTTTCGTTAGAAAATGTTATTTTAAACTACTGTAAGCTTATAAAAGGAGTTTGAGGCTATATTTTGTGATACAATTGTATATTACAAGTGTTTTTCATAGTTTCGTTTAAATTGTAGTATTATATCTTTAAATAAAAGGAATTTACCTCATGATTTTGCATTATACCCTCTAATGGGTTCTTTTCAATGTTTTTAGCTAGTTATCGGTGAAATATAGCTTTTTTCCTACAAATTGAAGTATACAATCCTCTTTTTAGAATAATTTGCACCTATAAATCTCGTTACGTTACATTAAGTTAATACATAGAAGAGTAAGAGATTATTTAATGTGATATAACGGTATATTGCAAGCGTTTTCCTAGTTTCTTGTAAACTGTAGTGTTATTGTATATATACAAGTACTTTTACTTATCATATTGCTATATACCTAAAAAATGTAGTGTTTTCATTGATTTTAGCTATTTATTTGTGAAAAGTTGTTTGTTTCTACAAACTGAAGTATATTCCTATATATCTGTACCTATACAGTTTTTGATATATGCAACAAATATATTTTACAAAATTAATAACTAAAAATATGAATTTTTCTTGATATTTAAGTATCAATTTTAATCCTAAAAACAATGTTTTTTCCAGTATTTCAATGTATTTTTGAAGTGCTAAAAAATGTCGAAAATTAACTTTATTCAACATCTTTTTTGATAGAGAAATTCAAAATTTGGTATTATTATTATTTTCGTTAGAAAATGCTATTTTAAACCACTGTAAGCTTATAAAAGGAGTTTGAGGCTATATATTGTGATACAATTGTATATTACATGTGTTTTTCATAGTTTCTTGTAAATTGTGGTGTTATATCATTAATAAAAGGAATTTACCTTATGATAATGCTTTATACCCTCTAAATGTGTTCCTTTCAATGATTTTAGCTAGTTATCGGTGATATATAGCTTTTTTTTTTATGAAATTCATGTATCAATTTTAATCCTAAAAATAACATTTTTCAAGTGTTTTAATGTATTTTTGAAGTGCTAAAAATGTAGTGCTTCAGCTCTAATTTGATAGAGATATTCAAAATTGGTGTTTTTTTCGTTAGAAAATGCTATTTTAAACTACTATAAAGCTTATAAAAGGAGTTTGAGGCTATATATTGTGATACAATTGTATATTACATGTGTTTTTCATAGTTTCTTGTAAATTTTCGTGTTATATCATAAATAAAGGAATATACCTTGTGATAATGCTTTATACCATCAAATGTGTTCTTTTCAATGATTTTAGCTAGTTATCGGTGAAATAAAGCTTTTTTCATGAAATTTAAGTATCAATTTTAATCTTAAAAATAACTTTTTTTGAAGTGTTTTAATATAATTTGAAGTGCTATAAATTGTCGAAAATATACATTATTCAGCTTTTTTTTTATAGAGATATTCAAAATTTGGTATTATTGTTGTTATCGTTAGAAAATGCTATTTTAAACTACTGTAAGTTTATAAAAGGAGTTTGAAGCTATATATTGTGATACAATTGTATATTACAAGTGTTTTCATAGTTTCGTGTAAATTGTAGTATTATATCATTAATAAAAGGAAATTTACCTCATGATAATGCATTATCCCCTCAAAATGTGTTCTTTTAAATTTATTTAGCTAGTTCTCGGTGAAATATAGTTTTTTTTCCTACAAATTGAAGTATATAATCCTCTTTTTAGAATAATTTGCACCTATAAATAGCTTACGTTACATTAAGCTAATACATAGAAGAGTAAGAGGTTATTTATTGTGATATAACGGTATATTGCACGCGTTTTCCTAGTTTCTTGTAAACTGTAGTCTTATTGTATATATACAAGTAGTTTTACTTATAATATTGCTATATACCTATAAAATGTAGTGTTTTCATTGATTTTAGCTAGTTATCTGTGAAGAGTTGTTTGTTTCTACAAATTGAAGTATATTCCTATATATCTGTAGCTATATAGTTTTCAATATTTGCTGCAATTATATTTTATAAAAATAATCGCTAAAAATATGTATTTTTCAAGAAATTTAAGTATCAATTTTAATCCTACAAACAAAGTTTTTTCAAGTGTTTTAAAGTATTTTTGAAGTGCTATAAAATGTCGAAAATTGACATAATTCACCATCCTTTTTGAAAGAGAAATTCAAAATGTGGTTTTATAGTTGTTTTCGTTAGCAAATGCTATTTTAAACTACTGAAAGCTTATAAAAAGGTGTTTGAGGCTATATATTGTGATACAATTGTATATTACAAGTGTTTTTCATAGTTACTTGTAAATTGTAGTGTTATATCATAAATAAAAGGAATTTACCTTATGATAATGCTTTATACCCTCCAAATGTCTTTTTTTCAATGATTTTAGCTAGTTATCGGTGAAATATTTTTTTTTTCATGAAATTTAAGTTGAAATTTTAATCCTAAAAATAATTTTTTTAAAAAAATATAATGTTTTTTTGGATTTAAAAAATTGTCGAAAGTGACATTATTAAATTTGTTATTTGATAGATTTTAAAATTTTGGTTTTGTTGTTGTTTTCTTTAAAAAATGTTTTTTAAGCTACGTAAGCTATAAAAGGTTTTTGGGGCATAATTGTATACAATTTATTTTACAAGTGTTTTTCATAGTTTTCTTAAATTTTTTGTTGTTTCATAAAAAAAAAGGAATGTACCTTTATGATATGCTTTATACCCTCAAAATGTGTTTTTCAAGATTTAGCTTTTATCGGTGAAATATAGCTTTTTTCATAAAATGAAGACCCATTTAACCCTAGAAAAAACTTTTTTTCAAGTTTTTTAATATTTTTTGAATGTCGAAATTGACATTATTCAGGGTTTTTGATAAGAGAATTCAATTTTTTGGTTTTATTGTTTTTTTCGTTAGGATTGCTATTTTAAAACCATAAGCTTATAAAAGGTGTTTGATGATAATGGTGATACAAGTAATTGCAAGGTTTTCATATTTTTCTTGAAAATTGTATGGAAATAAAAATAAAAAAATTTTACCGCATGTAATGCTTTATCCCCTCAAAATGTGTTTTTTAATGTTTTTTAGGTATTTATCGGGGGAAAAATAGTTTTTAAAAATTAAAGTATCTTTTTTAATCTTAAAATAATGTTTTTTTTAGGTTTTTTAAAAGTATTTTGAAGTGCTAAAAATTATCAATTTTTGTAAAAAATTTGTCAAAAAATTCAAAATTTGGAATTCACGGGGAACAATTGAAAAAAAAAAAAAATTGTTGAGTAGATTTTTGAGTTATTTAGACTAAAAGGGGATGCTGTTTCCAAATCTGTAGTCAGTTTTTTTCTAGCACGTAAAGTTTTTTCTCCACGTTTTACCCTCAGAAAGCAAAATTCCACTTGTGAGTGTAGTAAAACTTGCCAGCTGATTACGTTGATCTCGAGGCTATGTGGAAACTTGTTTGTGCATTTAAAATTTGAGACAGGCGGTGAGGGGTGGTGCAGCCCCAATAGGTAGTACTATCTATATCTGCAAACAGAAAGCTGGGATAGTAGGAATTAGGAGGTTTTGTTATGGTTTTTCTCAAACCCCTGTAAAAAAAATACATTGAAATTTTCTATGCTTTTTATGCGGTTTTTTTTTTGTTTTTCAAAGCTTGTAACTATTCAGCTTGGGTTTTTTTATTTAAAAGGTATATATTCTTTTTTTTCAGAAGTCTGCTCCTGTAGTCTCGTGTAAATCCCCTAAACAACCTGCCCTTCTGCTATATATGTGGTTGCTTCACCATTCCAAAGTCAGAGGGCAAGCATCAGGTATTTGTAAAACAAGATATTCGTATTTTAAAGTGAAACTCGGTGATAAGAAAAGTATGGGCCCCTCACAAAGGTGCAGGCAGTTTTCGAGAGATTACGGATGTGGACCAAAGGAAGCGTGAAAATTTGGGTTTTGGAAAAAACCCAGGGTTTGGCGGGAGAAAAAAAGATAATTCCACAGCGGGTTTATTTTTTGTTTAGTGAAAACATCAGGATTTAAAAAGAAAAATAAACGAAAAAATAGAATATCATAATTCCCGTCAGTATAAGCCAAATAAGACCTTTCAGTAAAATTTCCCAGTGCCAGTTTCGAACAATACCTCCTCTAGAAGTCTGAGGATTTTGAAGAACCCCCCCAGTGACAGCAATGATGCAGATTTTGACATTCCGAGGATTAAGTTCGTAGGGGTTTTGACCCTTACGAGTTGAATGTTTTAGCAGTGATTTGGGCCTATCCAAAACAGCTTCAGAAATACTAGCATAAAGACAAAAGGGAAAAGGAAAAACATACTTGAACAAGGAGTGAAGGTATCAACTTTCGAACCAGAGAAAGTACTTTTTGCATTTTTTCAAAGTCCAGGGTTTGTGTTTTCCCATAAATTCCTGGTTTAGAGGGAAATTTGGGGCTTTAAATTTACAATAAAAATCAATGGCGATTGTTTTTTTGATAGCTCAAAGCGGAGCTTGAAGTGTGTCCTTCACACAAGGCAATTTGTTTGGCGCAGCCCCTTTTGGGGCATTCGGTCGGTCTTCGTGAAAAATAGGAGATGTAAAGAGGTCTTTTGAGTTTTTTGAAAAAGACAAAACAAATTGGATCATCTGTGTTGCCCTTAAAAAGGGGCCTCCTTCTTGGTCAACAATGGATACAAAAGTATCCGCTTTTCTGAGTGGATAGCAGAGCTCGAGAGAAGCAGGTTTCAGACAATTTGGCCCCCGAGATTGATTTTAAAAAACCGGAGATCCTAAAGTACATGACCCACAGTTGCGGGAAGAAAATAATTCCCCCTCTCCCCACAAAAAAAACTAGGCTCCTGAAAAAAAATTTGTAGGGCTTTGTCAACTGAGGGCGATTTTTGAAGTCTCATCTTGGCTTTTCCCTTTGGACTGTCAATTAAAAAAAACAAGGCCGGGTGTTTATGGTCCACAAATTCGACACCTCACAAAAATGAACTTTCAACGGACTATGTCGACCTTGAAAAGAATCTACAATAATGCTACAGTTTTCAAAAAACATGAAAAAAAGCTTGCAAATTAACCTTATATCCAAAAAAAATAACTCTTACTCTAATTTTTTAGGTTAAAGTAATGTAAGCTACTTATAGGTGCAAATTTTTCTAAAAAAGGGTTGTTTTCTTCAATTTGTAGGAAAAGAGTATATATCATCGATAAAATAGCTAAAAATCTTGAAAAGAACACATTTTGAATGTAAAAAAGCAATATCGTAAGGTAAAAATTTCCCTTTTATTTTTGAAATAAACCCCCTACAATATACAAGAAAAAATGAAAAAAAAACGGGTAATATACAATTTTATCACAAAATGAGTCTCAAACTAAAGCTTCCGTAGTTTAAAATAGATTTTCAACGAAAAAAAAACAATAATACAACATTTGAATTTCTCTATCAAAAAAAGCTGAATAATGTCAATTTTTGACATTTTAAGCTAGCAAAAATACATTAAAACATTGAAAAACCCCTGTTTTTAAAATTAAAATTGATAACCAAATTTTATGAAAAATACAAATTTAAGCTTTTAAAAATTTTAATATATGTTTTGTAAAAAGGTGAAAAATGTCAAATTTTAATATTTTTTAGCCTTTCAAAAATACATTAAAATTTGAAAAAACTGTTTTTAGATTTAAAATTTAAACTAAATTTCATAAAAAATAGAATTTTTTGTATTAATTTTGTAAAATATAGTTTTTAGCCAAACAAAAGCTATTTACTCCCAATTAAAAAAGGAATTAAGAACAAAAACAGTCTTTACTGAAAAATAGCAAAATCATTGAAAAACACATTTTTTTGGGTTTATGCAATTGATAGGTAAAACTACTTGTATTATTAAAATAACGTACAGTTTATAAGAAACTATGAAAAAAAAACTTGCAATATACAGTTATATCACAATAAATAACCTTTATCTTTATTTTTTAGTAAAGTAAAGTAGGCCCCATTAAGGTCAAAATTCTAAAAAAAGGAGGTTACTTCAATTTTTAGGAAAACAGCTAATATCACCCTAACTAGTAAAAAACATTGAAAAGAACCATTTGAGGGTATAAAGCATTTAAAAGTTAAATTTTTCTATTTTTGATATAAAAACCCCAATTACAAGAAACTATGAAAAACCGGTAATATAAAATTGTACAAAAATTTGAGTCTCAAACTCCTATTATAAGCTTCAGTAGTTTTAAAATAGCACTTCAAAGAAAACAACAATAAACCACATTTTTAAATTTTTCTATCAAAAAAAGGGCTGAATAATGGAGTTTTTGACAAAATTTTTGCCCTTCAAAAATTTAAAGAAAAAAACTTTAAAAAAAAAGTTTTTTTTAAAAAAAAAAACCAAACTAAATTTTTTGAAAAATACATATTTAAGCCCATAATATTGAAAATAAGTTTTGTAAAATGCGAATAATATCGAATTTTGAATTTTTAGGATTCAAAAAAAAACATTAAAATCTTTACAAAAAAAGTTGTTTTTAAGATTAAAATTGATACAAAAGTTTCAAAAAAAATACATATTTTAGCTATTAATTTGTAAAAATAAATTGTAGCAAAAACATAAGCTATTTAGCTACCGATATAAAGGGAAATTAAATTCAATTTACAGAAAAAAACAGTCACATGATAATAGCTAAAAACATTGAAAAAATACATTTTGGGTTTTTAGCAAAAGATAAGTAAAAAACTTTTAATGTACAAAAAACGCTCAGTTTTTCAAGAAACTATGAAAAAAAACTTGCAAATCCGTTAATTTACAAAAAAATAACCTCTTACTTTTTTTTTTAGCTTTAAGAAGTAAGTACATGGTGCAAAGATTCTAAAAAAAGGATTGTATACTTCAATTTTTTTGAAAAACAGCTATACATCACCCCATTAAAAAAAGCTAAACATTTAAAAGAACCAAAATTTTAGGGTATAAAGCATTTGTCAGGTAAATTCCTTTATTTGATATAACACTCAAATTCCAGGAGACTATGAAAAACACGTTAAATCAATTGTATCCAAAAAATAGAGTCTCAAACCAAAATAAGCTACAGTAGTTTTAAAAAAGCATTTTCTACGAAAAAACTTATACTACATTTTTATTTCTCAATCAAAAAAAAAGGGGTGAATAATGCAAATTTTTGAAATTTCTTAGCCCTTCAAAAATACATTAAAAAAACTTGAAAAAACTTTTAAATTTTTAAACTTGTTTTTAAGATTAAAATTGATACCTAAATATCATGAAAAATACAAATTTTTAAACTCATAAAGTTGTGTAAAAGGCGAAAATTTAAAAATTTTGACATTTTTTAGCCTTTTTAAAAATACATACTATACTTGAAAAATCGAAATTTTTAAAATTAAAATTGATACCTAAATTTCATAAAAGATACAATTTTTTGCTATTAATTTTTAAACTTCAATTTTTAGCTATTAATTTTTTAAAATAAGGTAGCAATTCAAAAGCTATTAGCTACCGATTAAGGAATATATTCAATTTATAGAAACAAAAAAAAGCTTTCACTGATAATAGCTAAAATCATTGAAAAACTAATTTTTTGGGTTTTAAACAAAATGATATGTAAAAATACTTTAAATAACGCTCAGTTTTCAAGAAACTATGAAAAACGCTTTCAATATACGTTATACACAATAAAAAAACCCCTATTTCTATTTTATAGCTTAAAATAAACACTTATAGGTGCAAATTTTTCTAAAAAAAGGATGTATACTTCAATTTGTTAAAAAGGCTATATATCACGATAAAAGCTAAAATCATTTAAAGAAACACATTTGAGGGGTATAAAGCATTTTCGTTCGGTAAATTACTTTATTTATGATATAACACTACAATTTACAAGAGATATGAAAAACACGGTAAAAAAATTGTTCACAATTAGAATTCAAACTCCATTTTAAAGGGCAGTAGTTTTAAAATAGCATTTTTAACGAAAAAAACAAAAATTAATAAACTTTTTGAATTTCTCTATCAAAAAAGGCAAATATGTAAATTTTCGACATTTTTACCCCTTGAAAAATACATTAAAAACTTGAAAAAACGTTTTTTAAAGTTTAAAAAATGAAACGTAAATTTCATAAAAAATCACATTTTTGCTCATAATATTGAAAATTTAGTTGGGAAAGTGCTGAAAAATGTCAAATTTCGACATTTTTTTGGCCCTTCAAAAAAAAATTTAAATTTGCTTGAAAAAATGTTTTTTTTTAAAAAAAAATTGATACTATATTTTTAACTATAATTTTTTACCTATTTAAGTATCAATTTTTAATTTTAAAAAATAATTTTTTTTAAAGGTTTTAATAAAATTTTTTGAAGTGTTTAAAAATTTGTCGAAAAAAAATTTATTCGTTTTTTTTTTATAGAGATATTAAATTTTGGTATTATTTTTGTTACGTTAGAAAATGTTTTTAAAACTACGTAATTTTATAAAAGGGATTTAAAAGCTAATTTGTGTAAAATTTGTATATTAAAAGTTTTTTTTCATAGTTTCGTGTAAAGTAGTATTATATCTTTAATAAAGGAATTTCCCCATGATAATGATTTACCTCAAAATGGTTCTTTTAAATTATTTAGCTTTTTCTCGGTGAAATATAGTTTTTTTCCTACAAATTGAAGTATTAATCCTCTTTTTAGAAAAATTTTTGCCCCTATAAATAGCTTACGTTACTTAAGTAATACATAGAAGAGTAAGGGGTTTTATTTATTGTGATATAAAGGGTTTATTGCACGCTTTTTCCCTAGTTTTTGAAACTGATCTATTGTAATATAAAAGTTTTTTACTTTAATATTGCTATATACCTATAAAATGTAGTTTTTTCTTTGATTTTGTAGTTATCTGGAAAGATTTTGTTTGTTTCACAAATTGAAGTAATTCCTTATACTGTAGCTATATAGTTTTTCAATATTTGCTGCAAGTATATTTTATAAAAATAATCGCTAAAAATATGTATTTTTCAAGAAATTTAGTATCAATTTTAATCTACAAACAAAGTTTTTCAAGTGTTTTAAAGTATTTTGAAGTGCTATAAAATGTCGAAATGACATAACACCATCCTTTTGAAAGAGGAAATTCAAAATGTGGTTTTTATAGTTGTTTTCGTTAGCAAATGCAATTTTAAACTACTGACAGCTTATAAAAAGGGGTTGAGGCTATATATTGTGATACATTGTAGATTACAAGGGTGTTCAAGTTACTTGTAAATGTAGTGTTATATAATAAATAAAAGGAATTTACCTTATGATAATGCTTATACCCTCAAATGTCTTTTTTTCAAGATTTTAGTAGTTATCGGTGAAATATAGTTTTTTTCATGAAAATTTAAGTTGCAATTTTAATCCTAAAAATACTTTTTTCAAACAATATAATGTATTTGGAGTGCTAAAAATGCGAAAGTTGACATTATCAATTGTTATTTGATAGATTTTAAAAATTTGGTTTGTTGTTGTTTTCGTTAGAAAATGCTATTTTAAGCTACTGTACGCTTATAAAAGGGTTTGAGGCTAATATGTGATACAATTGTATATTACAAGTGTTTTCATAGTTTCTTGGAAATTGTATGTTGGTTTCATTAAATAAAAGGAATGTACCTTATGATAATGCTTTTATACCCTCAAAATGTGTTCTTTTCACTGATTTTAGCTAGTTCATCGCGTGAAATATAGCTTTTTCATGAAATAGAAGTTCCATTTTAATCCTAGAAATAACGTTTTTCAAGAGTTTTAAATATATTTTGAAGTGTCGAAAATTGACATTATTCAGCTGTTTTTTTGATAAGAGATATCAATATTTTGGTATTATTGTTGTTTTCGTTAGATGCTTATTTTAAACTACCATAAGCTTATAAAAAGGTGTTGATGCTAGATATGGTGATACAATTGTATATTGCAAGGTTTTTATAGTTCTTGTTAAAATTGTTTTTAAAGGGTATATCATAAATAAAAGGAATTTACCGCATGATAATGCTATTATACCCTCAAAATGTGTTTTTTTCAATGATTTAGGTAGTATCGGTGAAAAAAGCTTTTTTCATGAAATTTAAGTATCAATTTAATCTTAAAAATAATTGTTTTTTTAGGGTTTTAAAGTATTTTGAAGTGCTAAAAATTATCAATTTGTCAAAAATTGTCAAAAAATTCAAAATTTGAATTCACTGTGGAACAATTTGAAGAAAAAAAAAATTGTTTTGAGTTAGATTTTTGAGCTTAGTTAGACTAAATTCGGCATGCTGATTTCCAAATCTGTTAGCATTTTTTTTTCTAGCACGTCAAGTTTTTTTCTCCAACAGCTACCCTCCAGATAAGCAAAATCCACTTGTGAGCTGTAGTAAAACTTGCAGCTGATTACGATTTGACTCATCGAGGCTATGTGGCCAACTGGGTTTGTGCAGTTGACAATTAGACAGTGCGTGATGAGGTGTGTGCAGCTCCCACTAGGTCAGTACTATCTATATCTGCAATACAGAAGCTAGGATAGTAGGAATTAGGAGGATTTGTATGTTTTCTCTTAACCTTGTAACAAATACCATTGTAATTTTCTATTGCGTTTTATGCGGGTTTTTTGTTGTTTTCAAAGCTTGTAAACTATTCCAGTTAGTGTTTTATTTACATAGGTATATATTTCTTCTGGTTTCAGATCATGTCTGCTCCTGCTACGTCTCGTCGTAAATTGCATAAACAACCCTGACTCCTTCTGCTATATATGTGGTAGCTTCACCATTCCAAGTCAGAGGGCAAGCATCAGCGTATTTGTCAAACAAGTATATTTCCATATTTTAAAGTGAAACCGGTGATCAAGACAAGCTAGGGGCCCCCTCACAAAGTGTGCGGGCAGTGTGTCGAGAGATACGGAGTGGACCAAAGGAACGCGTGAAAACTTGGCATTTGGTTTAAACCCATGGTTGGCGGGAGCAAAAAGATAATTCCACAGACTGTTACTTTTGTTTAGTGAAAACAATCGGGAAATTTAACAAGAAAAAAAAACGTAAAATAGAATATCATAATCTACCGTCAGCTAAAAGGGACCATATAAGACCATTCAGCTGAAATTCCAGTGCCAGTTTCGAAAAAATACCTCCTCTAGAAGATCTGAGTGATGTTGAAGAACGCAGTGACAGAAATGATGCAGATTTTGACATTCACGAGGATTCAGTTGTAGGGATTTGATCATTACGAGTTGAATGATTTAGCACGTGTTTTGGGGCCTATCCAAACAGCTTCAGAAATACTAGCATCAAGACTGAACGAGAAAAACAACTTGAACAAGGAGTGAAGGTATCATACTTCGAACCAGAGAAAGTACATTTATGCAGTACTTTCGAAGTGCCAGCGGTTTTGGTTTTGGCATAACATTCCTGGTTTACTGATGGAATTAGGGCTTTCAATTACAACCCAAAAATCAATGGCGTTGTTATTGATACTCAAAGCGGAGTTTGGGAAGTGTGTCCTTCTACACAAGGGCAATTTTGTTTGGCGCAGCCCCTTTTGGGCATTCGGTCTGTCTTCGTGAAGAATATGGAGATGAAAAGAGAGTCATTGAGTTATTGCAATAAGGACAAAAAACAATTGGATATCTGTGTTGCCCTTTAAAAGGGTGCCCTTCCTTCTTGGTAAACAACGTGGATACAAAAAGTACCCCTGCTTTCTCTGTATGTGGGATAGCAGAGCTCGAGAGAAGCATTGGGTTCAGACGAATTGGCCTCCGAGATCTGATCTTAACCTGGAGATCCTAACATTGTACATGAGCCACTAGTTGACAGGAAGAAAAATAATATTCCACCTTGCAACAAAAAACTGGGTCTCCTGAAACAATTTGTAGGAGCATTGTCAACTGATGGCGACTGTTTGAAGTACATCATCTTTGGGATTTCCTGGACTGTCAATTGAAAAAATCAAGGCCGGGTGTTTGATGGTCCACAAATTCGACACTCATCAAAGGATGAACATTTCAACGGTACTATGTCAGACCTTGAAAGAATGCTACAATAATGCTACAGTTTACAAGAAACTATGAAAACGCTTGCAATATACCGTTATATCACCCAAAAAAAAACCTCTTACTATATATTTTTTAGGTTAATGTAATGTAAGCTACTTATAGGTGCAAATTATTCTTTAAAAAAAAGGGTTGTATACTTCAATTTGTAGGAAAAGAGCTATATATCATCGATAACTAGCAAAATCATTGAAAAGAACACATTTTTAATGTATAAAGCAATATCGTAAGGTAAATTCTTTTATTTATGAAATAACTACAAATAAAAAGAAATATGAAAAACACGGGTAATATACAATTGTATCACAATATAGAGTCTCAAATCATAAGCTTACAGTAGTTTAAAATAGCATTTTCTAACGAAAAAACAATAATACAACATTTTTAATTTCTCTATCAAAAAATGGCTGAATAATGTCAATTTTCGACCCTTTTAAGCCTAGCAAAAAAAACATTAAAACACTTGAAAACCCCTGTTTTTTAAGATTAAAATTGATAACCAATTTCATGAAAAATACAAATTTTAAGCTTATTTAAAATTTTAATATATAGTTGTGTAAAAGTGCTGAATAATGTCAAATTTCAATATTTTTTAGCCTTTCAAAATACATTAAAATCCTTGAAAAAACCTTGTTTTTAAGATTAAAATTGAAACCTAAATTTCATAAAAAATAGATATTTTTTGCTATTAAAATTTTTTAAAATATAGTTGTAGCCCAATATCAAAAGCTATTTAGCTCCCAATATAAAGGAATATACAGAACAAAAACAGCTCTTCACTGATAACTAGCTAAAATCATTGAAAAACTACATTTTTTAGGTTTATAGCAATATGATAGGGAAAACTACTTGTATATATACAAAAAACGCTACAGTTTATAAGAAACTATGAAAAAACACCCTTTCAATATACAGTTATATCACAATAAAAAAACCTCTTTCTCTTCTATTTTTTTAGCTAAATGTAATGTAGGCTAATTATAGGTGGGAAATTATTCTAAAAAAAGGAAGTGTATACTTCAATTTGTAGGAAAACAGCTTATATCACCCAAACTAGCTAAAGCATTGAAAAGAAACAATTTTTAGGGTATAAAGCATATCATCAGTTAAATTCCTTCTATTTATGATATAACCTACAATATACAAGAAACTATGAAAAAAACGTGTAATATACAATTGTATCACAATATAGGAGTCTCAAACTCCTATTATAAGCTTTCAGTAGTTTTAAAAAAAGCACATTCTAATGAAACAACAATATACCACATTTTGAATTTCTCTATCAAAAAAAGGGCTGAATAATGGCAGTTTTCGACAATTTTAGCCCTTCAAAAATTAATGAAAACACTTGAAAAACGTTGTTTTTAAATAAAAACTCATAACTAAATTCATGAAAATACATATTAAGCCCATAATATTGTAAAAATAGTTGTGTAAAAGTGCTGAATAATATCGAATTTCGACATTTTTTAGGGATTCAAAAATACATTAAAATCCTTGACAAAACGTTGTTTTAAGATTAAAATGATACAAATGTTTCATAAAAAATACATATTTTTTAGCTATTAATTTTTTAAAATATAGTTGTAGCAAAAATCATAAGCATTTAGCTACCGATATAAAGAAATATACTTCAATTTACAGAAAAAAACAGCTTTATCACTGATAATTAGCTAAAATCATTGAAAAACTACATTTTATGGGTTATAGCAATATGATAAGTAAAAAAACTTGTATATGTACAAACAACGCTACAGTTTACAAGAAACTATGAAAAAACGCTTGCAATATACCGTTATATCACAATAAATAACCTCTTACTTTTCATTTTATAGCTAAGTAATGTAAGCTACTTTTAGGTGCAAAGTATTCTAAAAAAGGATTGTATACTTCAAATTTTTAGAAAAAACAGCTATACATCACCCATAAATAGCTAAAATCATTGAAAAGAAAAACATTTTGAGGGGATAAAGCATTATCGTCAGGTAAATTCCTTCTATTATGATATAACACTACAAATTCCAGGAGACTATGAAAACCGTGTAAAAATACAATTGTATCACAATATAGAGTCTCAAACTCCAAATTAAGCTTACAGTAGTTTAAAATAGATTTTCTAAAGAAAACAACTAAATACTACATTTTGAATTTCTCAATCAAAAAAAGGGCTGAATAATGTCAATTTTTGAAAATTTTTTAGCCCTTCAAAAATACATTAAAACACTTGAAAAATCGTAATTTTAAACGTTGTTTAAGATTAAAAATTGATACCTAAATATCATGAAAAAAAACATATTTTAAGCTCATAATATTGTTGTGTAAAAGTGCTGAATAATGTCAAATTTCGACATTTTTTAGCCTTTCAAAAATACATTACTATACTTGAAAAATCGTAATTTTAAAATTAAAATTGATACCTAAAATTTCATAAAAGATACATATTTTAGCTATTAATTGTAATCTTCAATTTTAGCTATTAATTTGTAAAATATTTGTAGCATATATCAAAAAGCTAATTTAGCTACCGATAAAGGAATATACTTCAATTTATAGAAACAAAAACAGCTTTTCACTGTAACTAGCTAAAACATTTGAAAACACTACATTTTATGGGTTTTAGCAATATGATATGTAAAACTACTTGTAAATAACGCTACCGTTTACAGAAACTATGAAAACGCTTGCCCAAAATACCGTTATTAACACAATAAATAAAACCCCCTACTCTTCTATTTTATAGCTTAATATAAGCTACTTATAGGTGCAAAAATTTTTCTAAAAAAAGGATTGTATACTTCAAATTTGTTTAAAAGAGCTATATATCACGATAACTAGCTAAAAATCATTGAAAAGAACAATTTTGAGGGTATAAAGCATTATCGTTCGGTAAATTACTTCTATTTATGATATAAAACTACAATTTACAAGAGACTATGAAAAACCCCGTGTAATATACAATGTATCACAATTTAGAATCTCAAACTCCTTATAAGCGTACAGTAGTTTTAAAAAAGCATTTTCTAACGAAAACAACTATAATACAACATTTTTAATTTCTCTATCAAAAAAAAGGGCTGAATAATGTCAATTTTCGACATTTTTTAGCCCTTGAAAAATACATTAAAATACTTGAAAAAACGTTGTTTATAAATTAAAATGAATACGTTTAAAATTTTATGAAAAATACACATTTTTAGCCATAATATTGTAAATTATAGTTGTGTGAAAGTGCTGAATAATGTCAAATTTCGAATTTTTTGGCCCTTCAAAAATAAATTAAATTGCTTGAAAAAATGTTGTTTTTAAGAAAAAATTTATACCCAATTTATGAAAAATACATATTCCAGCTCATAATATTGTAAGATATAGTTGTGTAAAATGCTTAATAATGTCAAATTTTGATATTTTTTAGCCTTTCAAAAATACATTAAATACTTGCAATAACATTGTTTTAAGATTAAAATTGCTACCTAAATTTCATGATAAATACTTATTTTAGCTACTAATCTTGTAAAAATATAGTTTAAGCAAATATCAAAAGTATTTAGCTACAGATAAAGAATATAGTTCAATTTGGGAGAAAAAAACAATCTTCACTGATAACTTGCTAAAATCATTGAAAACACTACATGTTATGGGTTTATAGCAGTATGATAAATAAAACTACTTGTATATATACAATAACGCTACAGTTTACAAAAAACTATGAAAAACGCTTGCAATATACCGTTATATCACAATAAATATCCTCGTACTTCTTATTTATTAGCTTAATGTAATGTAAACTACTTATAGCTGCAAATTAATCTAAAATAAAATTGGTATACTACAATTTTTAGGAAACAGCTATATATCACCGGTAACTAGAAAAGTAAATCACTGAAAAGAACAATTTTGAGGGTATAAAGCATTATAATAAGTTAAATTCATTCTATTTATTATATAACATTACAATATACAAGAAACTATGCAAAAAAACGTGTAATATACAATTGTATCACAATATAGTCTCCAAACTCCTATTATAAGCTTTATCCTAGTTTAAAATAGCATTTTCTAACGAAAAAAACTATAATACCAAATTTTAAATTCTTTATCAAAAAAAAAGGGGTGAATAATGTCAATTTTCGAAATTGTTAGCCCTTCAAAAAATACATTAAAACACTTGAAAAAACGTTGTTTTTAAGATTAAAATTGATACCTAAATATCATGAAAAATACATTTTTTAGCTCAATATTGTTAAATATAATTGTGTAAAAGTGCTGAATAATGTCAAATTTCGACATTTTTTAAGCCTTTCAAAAATGCATTAAAATACTTATAAAAACGTTGTTTTAAGATTAAAATTGCTACCTAAATTTCATAAAAAATACATATTTTTAGCTATTAATTTTTTTAAATATAGTTGAGCATATATCAAATGCTATTTAGAAACCGATATAAAGGAATATACTTCAATTGTAGAAAAAAACAGCTTTTCACTGAAAACTAGCTAAAATCATTGAAAACATTACATTTATGGGTATATAGCAATATGTAAGTAAAACTACTTGGATATATACAATAACACTACAGTTTACAAGAACTATGAAAAACGCTAACATATACCGTTATATCACAATAAATAACTCTTACTCTTCTATTTGTTAGCTATTGTAAAGTAAGCTACTATCGGTGCAAATTATTCTAAAAAAAGGATTTTATCCTTCATCAAATTGTAGGAAAACAGCTTATATCACCGATAACTACCTAAATAATTTGAAAAGAAAATTTTTAGGGTATAAAGCATTATCAATCAGTTAAATTCCTTCTATTTATGAAATAACACTAAATATACAAGAAACTATGAAAAACACGGGTAATATACAATTGTATACAATATAGAGTCTCAAACTCATAAGCTTACAGTAGTTTAAAAAAGCATTTTTTAAAGAAAACAACAATAATACAACATTTGGGAAATTTTTCTATCAAAAAAATGGCTGAATAATGTCAATTTTTGACATTTTTAAGCTAGCAAAAATACATTAAAACACTTGAAAAACCCCTGTTTTAAGATTAAAATTGAAACCAAATTTCATGCAAAATACAAATTTTAAGCTTATAATATTGTAATATATAGTTGTGTAAAAGTGCTGATAATGTCAAATTTCAATATTTTTAGCCTTTCAAAAATACATTAAAATCCTTGAAAAACCTTGTTTTTAAGATTAAAATTTAAACCTAATTTCATAAAAAATAGATATTTTTAGCTATTAATTTTGTAAAATATAGTTGTAGCCAATATCAAAAGCTATTTTGCTACCAATATAAAGGAATATCGAACAAAACAGCTCTTCACTGATAACTAGCTAAAAAACATTTAAAAACTACATTTTTAGGTTTATAGCAATATGATAGGTAAAAAATACTTGTATATATACAATAACGCTACAGTTTATAAGAAACTATGAAAAACACTTGCAAAATACAGTTATATCACAATAAATAACCCCTTACTCTTCTATTTTTTAGCTAAATGTAATGTAGGCTACTTATAGGTGCAAATTATTCTAAAAAAAAAAGTGTATACTTCAATTTGTAGGAAAACAGCTTATATCACCGATAACTAGCTAAAAGCATTGAAAAGAAAAACATTTTGAGGGTATAAAAGCATTATCATCAGTTAAATTCCTTCTATTTATGATATAACCCCTACAATATACAAGAAACTATGAAAAACGTGTAATATACAATTGTATCACAATATAGAGTCTCAAACTCCTATTATAAGCTTTCAGTAGTTTAAAATAGCACATTCTAATGAAAACAACAATATACCACATTTTGAATTCTCTATCAAAAAAAGGCTGAATAATGGCAGTTTTCGACAATTTTTAGCCCTTCAAAAATTAATGAAAACACTTTAAAAAACGTTGTTTTTAAAATTAAAACTCATAACTAAATTTCATGAAAAATACATATTTAAGCCAAAAATATTGTAAAATATGTTGTGTAAAGTGCTGAATAATATCGAATTTCGACATTTTTTAGGCATTCAAAAATACATTAAAATCCTTGACAAAACGTTGTTTTAAGATTAAAATTGATACAAATGTTTTATAAAAAATACATATTTTTTGCTATTAATTTGTTAAAATATAGTGTAGCAAATATCATAAGCTATTTAGCTACCGATATAAAGGAATATACTTCAATTTTCAGAAAAAAACAGCTCACACTGATAATTAGCTAAAATCATTGAAAAACTACATTTTATGGGTTTATAGCAATTGTAAGTAAAAATACTTTTAATGTACAACAACGCTACAGTTTACAAGAAACTATGAAAAAAAGCTTGCAATATAAACCCTTATATCACAATAAATAACCTCTTTCTTTTCTATTTATAGCTTAATGTAATTTAAGCTACTTATAGGTGCAAAGTATTCTAAAAAAAGATTGTATACTTCAATTTTTAGAAAAACAGCTATATATCACCATAAATACCTAAAATCAAAGAAAAGAACACATTTTGAGGGTAAAGCATTATCGTAAGGTAAAATCCTTATATTTATGAATAAAACTACAAATTCCAGGAGACTATGAAAAACACGTGTAATAACAATTGTATCCACAATTAGAGTCTCAAAATTCAATTATAAGCTTACAGTAGTTTATTATAGCATTTTCATAAAGAAAACAACTATAATACCAACATTTTTTAATTTCTCTGCCAAAAAAAGGGCTGAATAATGTCAATTTTCGACATTATTTAGCTGTTCAAAAATACATTAAAACACTTTAAAAAACGTTGTTTATAAGATTAAATGAATACCTAAATTTCATGAAAAATACATATTTTAAGCTCATAATATTAATAAATATAGTTGTGTAAAAGTGCTGGGATATTGTCAAATTTCGAACATTTTTTAGATATTCAAAAATACATTAAAATATTTGAAAAAACGTGTTTTAAGATTAAAAATTTATTCCTAAATTTTATGAAAAAAACATATTTTTTAAATCAATAGTATTGTAAATTATAGTTTTGTAAAAGTGCTTAATAATGTCAAATTTTGACATTTTTTAGCTGCCCAAAAAAACATAAAAATACTTGAAAAAAACATTGTTTATAAGATTAAAATTGATACCTAAATTTGATGAAACATGATATTTTAGCTATTAATTTTGTAAAATATAGTTGTAGCAAATATCAAAAGCTATTAGCTACAAATATAAGATATATACTTCAATTTATAGAAGAAAAAAAACTCTCACTGATAACTTGCTAAAATCATTGAAAACACTACATTTTATGGGTTATAGCAATATGATAAGTAAAAACTACTTGTATATATACAATAATGCTACAGTTTACAAGAAACTATGAAAAACGCTTGCAATATACCGTTATATCACAATAAATAACCTCGTACTCTTCTATTTATTAGCTTAATGTAATGTAAGCTACTTTAGGTGCAACTTATTCTAAAAAAGGATTGTATACTTCAATTTGTAGGAAAACAGCTATATATCACCGATAACTAGCTAAAATCATTGAAAAGAACACATTTTAAAGGAATAAAGCATTATCATAATTTAAATTCCTTCTATTTATTATATAACACTACAATATACAAGAAATTATGAAAAACACGTGTAATATACAAATGGTATCACAATATAGAGTCTCAAACTCCTATTATAAGCTTACATTAGTTTAAAATAGCATTTTCTAACGAAAACACCTATAATACCAAATTTTGAATTTCTTTATCAAAAAAGGGCTGAATAATGTCAATTTTCAACATTTTTTAGCCCTTCAAAATGCATAAACACTTGAACAAACGTTGTTTTAAGATTAAAATTGATACCTAAATTTCATGAGAAATACATATTTCAAGCTTATAATATTGTAAAAATATATTTGTGTAAAAGTGCTGAATAAAGTCAAATTTCGACATTTATTAGCCATTCAAAAATACATTAAAAGACTTAAAAAAACGTTGTTTTTAAGATTAAAATGAATCCTTAAATTTCATGAAAATTACATGTTTAAGCTCATAATATTGTAAAATATGGTTCTGCAAAAGTGCTGAATAATGTCAAATTTCGAAATTTTTAATTCTTCAAAAATATATTAAGTACTTGAAAAATCTTTGTTTTTATGATTTAAATTGATACTTAAATTTTATGAAAAATATATATTTTAGCTCATAATATTTTAAAATTTAGTTGTGTAAAAAGTGCTGTATAATGTTAAATTTGGACATTTTTTAGCCCTTCAAAAATACATTAAAATACTTGAAAAAACGTTGTTTTTTGAGATTAAAATAGATACTTAAATTTCATGAAAAATACATATTTTTAGCTCATAGTAATGTATGTTATAGTTCTGTAAAAGTGCTTAATAATGTCAAATTTCGACATTTTTTAGCCTTCAAAATACATTAAAATACTTGAAAAAACATTGTTTTTATGATTAAAATTGATACCTAAATTTCATAAAAATACATATTTTTAGTTCATAATATTGTAAAATATATTTTTGTAAAAGTTCTGAATTCTGTAAATTTTTTACATTTTTAGCCCTTCAAAAATACATTAAAATACTTGAAAAAACGTTGTTTTTCAGATTAAAATGGATACCTAAATTCATGAAAAATACATATTTCAAGCTCATATATTGTAAAATATACTTGTGTAAAAGTGCTGAATAAGTCAATTGCGAAATTTTTTAGCCTTTTAAAAATACATTAAAATACTTGAAAAAACGTTGTTTTTAGGATAAAAATTAATACCTAAATATCGTAAAAAATACATATCTCTAGCTATTAATTTTGTAAAATATAGTTGTAGCAAAAATCAAAAGCTATTTAGATACCGATATAAAGGAATATACTTCAATTGTTGAAAAAAAACAGCTCTTCACTGATAAATAGCTAAAATCATTGAAAACACTACATTTTATGGGTGTATAGCAATATGATAAGTAAAACTACTTGTATATATACAATAAACACTACAGTTTACAAGAAACTATGAAAAACGCTTACAGTATACAGTTATATCACAATAACAATAACCTCTTACTCTTCTATTTGTTATCTATTGTAATGTAAGCTACTTATAGGTGCAGATTATTCTAAAAAAAAGGATTTTATACTTCAAATTGTAGGAAAACAACTACATATCACCGATAACTGACTAAAATCATTGAAAAGAACACATTTTGAGGGTATAAAGCATTATCATAAGTACAATTCCTTCTATTTATGATATAACACTAACAATATACAAGAAACTATGAAAAACACGTGTAATATACAATTGTATATATAGTCTCAATTGTAATATATAATTGTATATATAGAGTCTCAAACTCCTATTATAAGATTACAGTAGTTTAAAATAGCATTTTCTAACGAAAACAACTATAATACCACATTTCGAATTTCTCCATCAAAAAAAGGGCTGAATAATGTCAGTTTTCGACTTTTCTTAGCCCTTCAAAAATACATTAAAACACTGGAAAAAACGTTGTTTTTAAGATTAGAATTGATACCTAAATTTCATGAAAAAACATATTTTAAGCTCATAATATTGTAAAATATAGTTGTGTAAAAGTGCTGAATAATGTCAAATTTCGACATTTTTAGCCCTTCAAAAATACATTAAAATACTTGAAAAAACCTTGTTTTTAAGATTAAAATTGATACCTAAATTCATGAAAAATACATATTTTTAGCTATTAACTTGTAAAATATAGTTGTAGCAATTATCAAAGCTATTTAGTTACAAATCACAAGAAATATACTTCAATTTGTAGAAGAAAAAAAACCTCTCACTGATAACTAGCTAAAATCATTGAAAACACTACATTTTATGGGTTTTATAGCAATATGATAAGTTAAAACTACTTGTATATTATACAATAACGCTACAGTTTACAAGAAACTATGAAAAACGCTTGCAGTATACGTATATCACAATAAATAACCTCGTACTCTTCTATTTATTAGCTTAATGTAATGTAAGCTACTTATAGGTGCAAATTATTCTAAAAAAAGGATTGTATACTTCAATTTGTAGAAAAACAGCAATATATCACCGATAACTAGCTAAAATCAATTGAAAAGAACACATGTTGAGGGTATAAAGCATTATCATAAGTTAAATTCCTTCTATTTATTATATAACACTACAATATACAAGACACTATGAAAAACACGTGTAATATACAATTCTATCATAATATAGAGTCTCAAACTCCAATCATAGCTTACAGTAGTTTAAAATAGCATTTTCTACGAAAACAACTATAATACCAAATTTTGAATTTCTCTATCAAAAAAAGGTCTGAATAATGTCATTTTCGACATTTTTAGCCTTTAAAAAATACATTAAAAAACTTGAAAAAACGTTGTTTTTAAGATTAAAATTGATACCTAAATTTATGAAAGATACATTTTTTAGCTCATAATATTGTAAAATATTTATGTGTAAAAGTGATGAATAATGTCAAATTTATACATTTTGTAGCCCTTCAAAATACATTAAAATACTTGAAAAAACGTTGTTTTTAAGATTAAAATTGATACCTAATTTTATGAAAAATACAAATTTTTACTTCATAATATTGTAAAATATAGTTTGTGTAAAATTGCTGAATAATGTCAAATTTTTACATTTTGTAGCCATTCAAAAATACATTAAAATACTTGAAAAAATGTTGTTTTTAAGATTAAAATTGATACCTAAATTTCCTGAAAAATACATATTTTTAGCTCATAGTAGTGTCAAATATAGTTGTGTAAAAGTGCTTAATAATGTCATATTTCGACTTTTTTTAGCCTTTAAAAAATACTTTTAAAATACTTAAAAAAACATTGTTTTTATTTTTAAAAATTGATACCAAAATTTTCATAAAAAATTTAAAAATTTTTTAGCAAATAATTTTCTAAAATATAGTTTGTAGAAAATTTAAAAAAAGCTTTTTACTCCCAAAATATAAATAATAGACGAAATTTTTGTAAAAGAAAAAAAAGTCTTCACTGATAACTGCTAAAATCTTTGAAAAAAATACTTTTTTAAGGGGTTTTTATAGCAATAAATAAGAAAAACAAATTATTATATCAAAAAACACAAAGTTTACAAAAAAACTATAAAAAAACGCTTACAAATAACTTTTATATCACAATAAATAACCTTTTTACTTTCTTTTTTTAAAGTTTATTGTAATTTTAAGCTACTTTTTGGGGTTTAAAAATTATTCAAAAAAAAGGGTTTTGTAACTTAAAATTGGGGTGGGAAAACAGCTATATACCCACCATTAATTAGCTAAAATCTTTTAAAAAGAACCCCTTTTGGGGGGGTAAAAAAATTTTATCATCATTTAAAATTTCCCTTCATTTATAAATTTTAACATTTACAATATAAAAGGGAAACTATGAAAAACACGTGAAATTTTAAAAATTGTATCCAATATAGAGTCCCCCAAAACTCCTATTATGGGTTACAGATTTTTAAAATGCACTTTTTAATGTAAAAACAAAAATACCACTTTTTAAATTTTTCTATAAAAAAAGGGCTGAAAAAGGGTAAATTTTTCGACTTTTTTTTAAGCCCTTCAAAAAATTAAAACATTTGAAAAAACGTTTTTTTTAAGTTTAAAAATTTGATAACAAAATTTCAGGGAAAAATACATTTTTTAAAGTATAAATTGAAAAAATATAGTTGTGAAAAAGTGTGAATAATATCAAATTTCGACTTTTTTTTTTACCCTTTTTCAAAATACATTAAAACCCCTTAAAAAAAACTTTTTTTTAAGATTGCAATTGAAAACCAAAATTTCAAAAAAGATGCTTTTTTTAGTTTTAATTTTTGAAAAAAATATAGTTGTAGCAAATATAAAAAGCTTTTTAAGCTCCCGATAAAAAAGGAAATTACTTCAATTTCCAAAAAAAAAAAACTCTTCCCTGAAAACTAGCTAAAAATCTTTAAAAAACTACATAATAGGGGTAAAAAGGGTTCCCTTTTTTAGGGTAGCAAAATAGTTTTTGAAATAAAGACAATGATAAGAAAAAACTACTTGTATTTTACAATAACGCTACAGTTTACAAAAAACTATAAAAAAACGCATGAAATTTTATACGTTATATCACAATAAAAAACCTTTCCTCTTCATTTTATATTTTTAATGAAATGTAAGCAAATTATAGGTGCAAATTTTCAAAAAAAAGGATTGTATACTTAAATTTTGTAAAAAAAACAGCTTTTAATATCCCCCGATAACTAGCTAAAATCTTTGAAAAGTTTACATTTGAGAGTGAAAAGCTTTTATCGAAAATTTAATTCTTTCTATTTATGATATAACCCCTAAATTTACAAGGGGGCCATAAAAAAACCCCGTGTAATTTAAAATTTGTTCAAAAATTTTAAGAGTCTAAAAACTCCTATTATAACCCTTACCGTAGTTTAAAATAGCTTTTTTTAAACGAAAACAACAAATAAAACCAATTTTTTTTTAAATTTTTATCTAAAAAAAAAGGGGGGAATAATGTAAATTTTTGGGACATTTTTTACCCCTTTAAAAAAAATACATTAAAAACATTTGAAAAAAATTTTTTTTTTAAGTTTAAAATAAATACCAAAAATTTCGTGAAAAATACATTTTTTAAAAACTCAAAAATTTTGGTCAAATATATTTGGGTGAAAAAGGCTGAAAAAATGTCAAATTTCGGACATTTTTTAGCCCATAAAAAATTCATTAAAAATTTTTTGGGAAAAAAAACTTTGTTTATAAGATTAAAATTGAAACCAAAATTTTTCTGAAAAATACATATTTTTAGCTAAAAAATTTTTGAAAATATAGTTGAGCAAATATCAAAAGCTCTTTAGCTACAGATATAAAGAAATTTTTTAATTTTGTAAAAAAAAAAAAATTTTTCACGATAACTTGCTAAATCATTGAAAACAACCCCTTTTTAGGGGTTTTTATAGCAATAGATAAGAAAAACTACTTGTTATATACAATAACGCTACATTTTTACAAGAAATTTATGAAAAAGCTTGCAATATCCCCGTTATATCATAATAAATAACCTCTTACTCTTCTATTTATTGGGCTTAATGAAAATGTAAGCTACTTATGGTGCAAAATTTTAAAAAAAGGTTTGTATACTTCAAATTGTAGGAAAAGAGCTACAATCCCGATAACTAGCTAAAGTCATTGAAAAGAACAATTTTGAGGGAAAAAAAAGCATTATCATAATTTGGAAATGCCTTCTATATATTATAAAACACTACAATACGGGAAAACATAAAAAACACGTGTAAAAATACAATTGTTCAAAATATAGAGCTCAAACCCCTTTTATAAACATTTTTTTTAAAAAAATAGCTTTTTTCTAACGAAAACAACTATAATACCACATTTTAAATTTTCTCTATAAAAAAAAAGGGCTGAATAATGTAAAATTTTCGCCCTTTTTTTAAACCCTTTAAAAAATACATTAAAACCGGGAAGAAATTTTGTTTTTAAAAAAAAAATTTTTTACCTAAAATTTAAATAAAAAAATACATATTTTAAGCTCATAATATTGTAAAATTTAGTTTTTTGTAAAAGAGCAGAAAAATTTTCGGGTTTTGGGACTTTTTTTATCCATTAAAAAATTTCAATAATACTTAAAAAAAAATTTTTTTTTTTAAGTTTAAATGAATCCCAAAAATTTCATAAAAAATACATATTTTTAGTCATAATATTGTAAAATATAGTTGTGTAAAAGTGCTTAATAATGTCAAATTTCGACATTTTTAGCCTTTCAAAAATACATTCAAACACTTGAAAAAATGCTGTTTTTAGATAAAAATTGATACCTAAATTTCATGAAAATACATATTTTAAGCTCAAAATATTGTAAAATATAGTTGTGTAAAAGGCGAATAATGTCAAATTCGACTTTTTTTTAGCCCTTCAAAAATACATTAAAATACTTAAAAAAAACGTTGTTTTTAACATTAAAATTGATATCTAAATATCATAATAAAACATATTTTTAGCTATTAATTTTGTTAAATATATCATTGGGGAACAATTTGAAGAAAAAAAATTGTTGAGTTAGATTTTTGAGCTTATTTAGACTAAAATAGGCATGCTGTTTCCCAAATCTGTAGTCAGTTTTTTTCTAGCACGTCAAGTTTTTTCTCCACAGCTTACCCTCCAGATAAGCAAAATTCCATTTGGGTGAGCTGTATAAAACTTGCCAGCTGATTACGATTTGACTCATCGAGAGCTATGTGCAACTTGTTTGTGCAGTTACAATTGAGACAGTGCGGTGAGAGGGGGTTTTGCAGCTCCCAATAGGTCAGTACTATCAATATCTGCAAACAAAAAGCTGGGATAGTGGGAATTAGGAGGATTTGTTAGGGTTTTTTTTCTCTTAACCTTGTAACAAAATACCATTGAAAATTTCTATTGCTTTTTATGGGGTTTTTTTTTTTTTTCAAAGCTTGTAACTATTCCAGCTTAGTGTTTTTTTTACATAGGTATATATTTTTTTTGTTTCAGATCATGTCTGCTCCTGCTAGGGTCTCGTGTAAATGCCTAAACAACCCTGACCCCTTCTGCTATATATGTGGTAGCTTCACCATTCCAAGTCAGAGGGCAAGCATCAGCGTATTGTCAAACAAGTATATTTCGCATATTTTAAGGGAAACTCGGTGATCAAGACAAGCTATGGGCCCCTCACAAAGTGGGGCAGCAGTGTGTCGAGAGATTACGGATGTGGCCCAAAAGGGAACGCGTGAAAACTTGGCATTTGGTATCCCATGGTTTGGCGAGAGCAAAAGATAATTCCACAGACTGTTACTTTTGTTTAGTGAAAACATCAGGATTTAACAAGAAAAAAAAAAACGTAAAATAGAATATCAAAATCTACCGTCAGCTATAAGACCAATGCCTCATTCAGCTGAAATTCCATTGCCAGTTTTCGAACAACTACCTCCTCTAAAGATCTGAGTGATGTTGAAGAACGCAGTGACAGCAATGATGCAGATTTTGACATTCACGAGGATTCAGTTCGTAGGGGATTGATCATTAGAGTTTGAATGATTTAGCACGTGATTTGGGCCTATCCAAAAAGCTTCAGAAATACTAGCATAAAAGACTGAACGAGAAAAACATACTTGAACAAGGGTGAAGGGTAATCATACTTTCGAACCAGAGAAAGTACATTTCTGCAGTATTTTCGAAGTCCCAGGGTTTTGTGTTTTGCCATAACATTCCTGGTTTACTGATGGAATTAGGGCTTTCAATCTACAATCCAAATCAATGGCGATTGTTTATGATAGCTCAAAGCGGAGCTTGAAGTGTGTCCTTCCTACACAATGGCAATTTGTTTGGCGCAGTCCCTATTGGGCATTCGGTCTGTCTTCGTGAAGAATATGGAGATGTAAAGAGAGTCATTGAGTTATTGCAATAAGACAAACACAATTGGATCAAACTGTGTGACCTTAAGAGGGTGTCCTTCCTTCTTGGTCAACAACGTGGATACACAAAGTATCCCTGCTTTCTCTGTATTGGGAAACAGAGCTCGAGAGAAGCATTGGGGTTTTAGACGAATTGGCCTCCGAGATCTGATCTTAAACCTGGAGATCCTAACATTGTACATGAGCCACTAGTTGACAGGAAGAAAATAATATTCCCACCTCTGCACATAAAACAGGTTCCTGAAACAATTTGTAGGAGCATTGTAACTGATGGCGATTGTTTGAAGTACATCATCTTGGCATTTCCTGGACTGTCAAATTTAAAAATCAGGGCCCGGGGTGTTTGATGGTCCACAATTCGACACCTCATCAAAGATGAACATTTCAACGGTACTATGTCAGACCTTGAAAAGAATGCTTGGCTATCATTCAAAGACATCGTCAAGAACTTTCTTGGAAATACACGTGCAAGTAATTACACAGAAATTGTTCAGAAACTATTGGAGAGTTTCAAAGCGCTTGGTTGCAACATGAATATTAAAGTACATTTTGTGCATAGCCATCTTGCCAACTTTCCGGAAAATCTTGGTGCTGCTAGCGACGAGCAAGGTGAACGATTTCACCAAGATTTGAAGTTATGGGAAAAACCCTTACCAGGGTAGATGGGTGTGCATATGATGGCTGACTATTGTTGGAGCATCAAACGCGATAGTCCTCAAGTTGAACACTCCAGACAAAGCTACAAACGTAAATTTTTACCTTAACCTGCACACAATTATAGCCTTATCCTTTCTAAAAACATGATAATGTTAAATAAACATTCTATTCATGCCTATTTCTTTCATTTTTCATGGTATGTTAACATTTGCAACTTTTTAAAAAATAAGCACTGTTACTGTTATGTACAGTATTTTTCATAGTTTTTAGGAAAACGAAAATCCTACAGTTCAAAAACTTGACGTGATAGAGAAAAACTGAGATCAGTTTTGGATTCAGCACCCAAAAATTACTTAATAACAAGTGTCAGACTAAAATCAACAAAAATTTGTTCCCCAGTGATATAGTTGTACCAAATATCAGAAAATTATATAGCTACCGATATAAAGGAATACACTTCAATTTGTAGAAAAAAACAGCTCTTCACTGATAACTAGCTAAAATAATTGAAAACACTACATTTTATGGGTTTATAGCAATATGATAGGTAAAACTACTTGTATATATATACAATAATGCTACAGTTTACAAGAAACTATGAAAAACGCTTGCAATATACCGTTATATCACAATAAATAACCTCTTACTCATATATTTTATAGCTTAATGTAATGTAAGCTATTTATAGGTGCAAATTATTCTAAAAAAGGATTGTATTACTTCAATTTGTGGGAAAAGAGCTATATATCATCGATAACTAGCTAAAATCATTGAAAAGAACACATTTTGAATGTATAAAGCAATATCGTAAGGTAAATTCCTTCTATTTATGATATAACACTGCAATTTACAAGAGACTATGAAAAACCACGTGTAATATACAATTGTACACAATATAGAGTGTCAAACTCCTATT
Organism: Chionoecetes opilio; assembly: GCA_016584305.1. Taxonomy (NCBI): domain Eukaryota; kingdom Metazoa; phylum Arthropoda; class Malacostraca; order Decapoda; family Majidae; genus Chionoecetes; species Chionoecetes opilio. Next base: position 40,960 of record JACEEZ010017121.1, read on the forward strand.
ATAAGCTTACAGTATTTTAAAAAATGCATTTTCTAACAAAACAAACTATAATACCACATTTTGAATTTATCTATCAAAAAAAGGGCTGAATATGTCAATTTTCGACATTTTTTACCCATAAAAAATACATTCAAACACTTGAAAATTTTTATTTGTAAGATTAAAATGAATACCTAAATTTCGTGAAAAATACATATTTCAACCTCATAATATTGTCAAATATAGTTGTGTAAAAGTGCTGTAAAATGTCAAATTTCGACATTTTTTAGCCCATCAAAAATACATTAAAATACTTGAAAAAACATTGTTTTTAAGATTAAAATTGATACGAAATTTCATGAAAATACATATTTTTAGCTATAAATTTTGTAAAATATAGTTTGTAGCAAATATCAAAAGCTCTTTAGCTACAGATATAAAGAAATATACTTCAATTTGTAGAAAAAAAAAAAACTTTTCACTGATAACTTGCTAAATCATTGAAAACACTACCTTTTAGGGTTTATAGCAATATGATAAGTAAAAACTATTGTATATATACAATAATGCTACAGTTTACAAGAAACTATGAAAAACGCTTGAAATATACCGTATTCATAATAAATAACCTCTTACTCTTCTATTTATTAGCTTAATGTAATGTAAGCTACTTATAGGTGTAAAATTTTTTTGAAAAAAGGATTGTATACTTCAAATTGTAGGAAAAGAGCTATATATCACCGATAACTAGCTAAAGTCATTGAAAAGAACAATTTTGAGGGTATAAAGCATTATCATAAGTGAAATTCCTTCTATTATTATATAACACTACAATTACAAAAACTATGAAAAACACGTGTAATATACATTGTATCACAATATAGAGTCTCAACTCCTATTATAAGTTACAGTAGTATAAAATAGCATTTTCTAACGAAAACAACTATAAATACCACATTTTGAATTTCTCTATCAAAAAAGGGCTGGGAATAATGTCAATTTTCGACATTTTTTAGCCTTTCAAAAATACATTTAAAACACTTGAAGAAATTTTGTTTTTAAAACAAAAATTGATACTAGATTTCATGAAAAATACATATTTTAAGCTCATAATATTGTAAAATATAGTTGTGTAAAAGAGCAGAAAAATGTCAGGTTTCGACTTTTTTTATCCATTCAAAATTCATATAATACTTGAAAAAACTTTGTTTTTAAGTTTAAATGAATACCTAAATTTCATGAAAAAACATATTTTAGCTCATAATATTGTAAAATATAGTTGTGTAAAAGTGCTTAAAAATGTCAAATTTCGACATTTTTTAGCCTTTAAAAAAATACATTCAAACACTTAAAAAAAATGCTTTTTTAAGATAAAAATTGATACCTAAATTTCATGAAAAATACATATTTTAAGCTCAAAATATTGTAAAATATATTTTGTGTAAAGTGCTGAATAATGTCAAATTTTTCGACATTTTTTTAGCCCTTCAAAAATACATTAAATACTTGAAAAAACGTTGTTTTTAAACTTTAAAAATTGATATCTAAATTTCATAATAAAACACATATTTTTAGCTATTAATTTTGTTAAATATATCATTGGGGAACAATTTGAAAAAAAAATGTTGAGTTAGATTTTTGAGCTTATTTAGACTCAAATTGGCATGCTGAATCCAAATCTGTAGTCAGTTTTTTTCTAGCACGTCAAGTTTTTTCTCCACAGCTTACCCTCCAGATAAGCAAAATTCCACTTGGAGCTGTAGTAAAACTTGCCAGCTGATTACGTTTTTGACTCATCGAGAGCTATGTGGCAACTGTTTGTGCAGTTACAATTGGGGACAGTGCGGTGAGAGGTGTGTGCAGCTCCCAATAGGCCCGTACTATCAATATCTGCAAACAGAAAGCTAGGATAGTAGGAATTAGGAGGATTTGTTATGGCTTTTCTCTTAACCTTGTAACAACATACCATTGTAATTTCTATTACGTTTTATGCAGTTTTGTTTTGTTTTCAAAGCTTGTAACTATTCCAGCTTAGTGTTTTATTTACATAGGTATATATTTCTTTTGTTTCAGATCATGTCTGCTCCTGCTACTCTCGTCGTAAATGCCTAAACAACCCTGACTCCTTCTGCTATATATGTGTATTTTTTCACCTTTCCCAAAGTCAGAGGGCAAGCATCAGCGTATTTGTCAAACAAGCATATTTCGCATATTTTAAAGTGAAATTTCGTGATCAAGACAAGCAGGGCCCCTCACAAAGTGTGCAGGCATTTGTGTCGAGAGATTACGGATGTGGACCAAAGGAACGCGTGAAAATTTGGGCATTTGGTATCCCCATGGTTTGGCGAGAGCAAAGATAATTCCACAGACTGTTCCTTTTGTTAGTGAAAACATCAGGATTTAACAAGAAAATAAACGAAAAATAGAATATCATAATCTACCGTCAGCTATAAGACCAAGGGCCTCATTCAGCTGAAATTCCAGTGCCAGTTTCGAACAACAAACCTCCTCTAGAAGATCTGAGTGATGTTGAAGAACGCAGTGACAGCAATGATGCAGATTTTGACATTCACGAGGATCAGTTCGTAGGGGGATTTGATCAGCACGAGTTGAATGATTAGCACGTGTTTTGGGCCTATCCAAAAAAGTTTCAGAATACTAGATCAAACTGAACGAGAAAAACATACTTGAACAAGGAGTGAAGGTATCATACTTTCGAACCAGAGAAAGTACATTTCTGCAGTACTTTCGAAAGTGCCAGGGGTTTTTTGTGTTTTGCCATAACATTCCTGGTTTACTGATGGAATTAGGGCTTTCAATCTACAATCCAAATCAATGGCGATTGTTTATTGATAGCTAAAAGCGGAGCTTGAAGTGTGTCCTTCTACACAATGGCAATTTGTTTGGCGCAGTCCCTATTGGCATTTGGTCTGTCTTCGTGAAGAATATGGAGATGTAAAGAGAGTCATTGAGTTATTGCAATATGACAAACCCAATGGATCATCTGTGTTGACCTTAAAATGGTGTCCTTCCTTCTTGGTCAACAACGTGGATACACAAAGTATCCCTGTTTCTCTGTATGTGGGATAGCAGAGCTCGAGAGAAGCATTGGGTTCAACGAATTGGCCTCCGAGATCTGATCTTAACCTGGAGATCCTAACATTGGTACATGACCACTAGTTGCCAGGAAGAAAATAATATTCCCACCTCTGCACATAAAACTAGTCTCCTGAAACAATTTGTAGGAGCATTGTCAACTGATGGCGACTGTTTGAAGTACATCATCTTGCATTTCCTGGACTGCAATTGAAAAAATCAAGGCCGGTGTGTTTGATGGTCCACAAATTCGACACCTAATCATAGATGAAACATTTCAACGGTATATGTCAGACCTTGAAAAGAATGCTTGGCTATCATTCAAAGACGTGGGCAAGAAATTTCTTGAAATACACGTGGGAAGTATTACACAGAAATTGTTCAGAAACTATTGGAGAGTTACCAAAAACGCTTGGTTGCAACATGAATAAAGTACATTTTGTGCATAGCCACTTGCCAACTTTTCCCGGAAAATCTGGTGGTGCTAGCGACGAGCAAGGGGAACGATTTCACCAAGATTTGAAGGTTATGGAAGAACGTTACCAGGTTAGATGGGATGTGCATATGATGGCTGACTATTGTTGGAGCATCAAACGCGATAGTCCTCAAGTTGAACACTCCAGACAAAGCTACAAACGTAAATTTTTACCTTAAACCCGCACACAATTATAGCCTTATCCTTTCTAAAAACATGATAAGTTAAATAAACATTCTATTCATTTCCTTATTTCTTTCATTTTTCATTGTATGTTAACATTTGCAACTTTTAAAAAAATAAGCATGTTACTGTTATGTACAGTATTTTTTATAGTTTTTTTGGGAAAAAGAAAATCCTACAGTTTAAAAACTTGCGTGATAGAGAAAAACTGAGATCAGTTTGGATTCAGCACCCAAAAATTACTTAATAACAAGTGTCAGACCTAACTCAACAAAAATTTGTTCCCCAGTGATATAGTTGTACCAAATATCAGAAAATTATATAGCTACCGATATAAAGGAATACACTTCAATTTGTAGAAAAAAACAGCTCTTCACTGATAACTAACTAAAATCATTGAAAACACTACATTTTATGGGTTTATAGCAATATGATAGGTAAAACTACTTGTATATATATACAATAACGCTACAGTTTACAAGAAAAATATGAAAAACGCTTGCAAAATACCGTTATATCACAATAAATAACCTCTTACTCATATATTTTATAGCTTAATGTAATGTAAGCTACTTATAGGTGCAAATTATTCTAAAAAAAGGATTGTATATTTCAATTTGTAGAAAAACAGCTATATATCACCGATAACTAGCTAAAATTATTGAAAAGAACACATTTAGAGGGTATAAAGCATTATCGCAAGGTAAATTTCTTCTATTTATTATATAACACTACAATATACAAGAAACTATGAAAAACGCGTGTAATATACAATTGTATCACAATATAGAGTCTCAAACCCTTTATAAGCTATCAGTATTTTAAAAAATAGCTTTTTTCTAACAAAAAACACTAAAATCCCATTTTTTGAATTTCTCTACCAAAAAAAGGCGTAATGTCAATTTTCTACATTTTTTTAGCTTTTCAAAAAAATTTAAAAAACATTTAAAAAAAACTTTGTTTTTAAGTTTAAAAAATTGATAGCAAAATTCATGAAAAATACTTTTTTAAAAGCTCAAATATTGTAAAATATAGTTTTGTAAAAGGCAAAATAGTCAATTTTGACTTTTTTTTAGCTTTTCAAAATTTCATTAAAATATTTGAAAAAACGTTGTTTTTAAGATTAAAAATTGAACCTAAATTTCATAAAAAATACATTTGTAGCTATTCATTTTGTAAAATAAAATTGTACAAATATCAAAAGCTATTCAACCGATAAAAGGGGATATACTTAAAAATTTGTAGAAAAAAAAAGCTTCACGTAACAGCAAAAATCATTGAAAACCTAAATTTTAGGGGTTTATACAATATGATAAGTAAAACTACATTTATAACAAAAACGCTACATTTACAAAACTATGAAAAACGCTTGCAATATCCGTTATATCCAATAAAAACCCTCTTACTCTTCTATTTTTAGCTTAATGTTGAAAGCTACTTTAGGTGCAAATTTTTCTAAAAAAGGTTTAAATATTCAATTTGTAAAAAAACTGCTATATTCACCGATAACTAGCTAAAATCTTTAAAAAGAACACTTTTTGAGGGTCAAAGCTTATCGTAAAGAAATTTCCCTTCTTTTTTATGATATAACACTCAATTTACAAGAGCTATGAAAAACCGTAAAAATATACAATTGATCACAATAAGGTCTAAAACTACTATTATAAGTTTACAGTATTTTAAAATACTTTTTCAACGAAAACAAATAAAAACCACTTTTGAATTTCTCGATAAAAAAAAGGGCTAAAATAATGTAAATTTTCGACTTTTTTTAGCCCCTCAAAAATACTTTAAAACCCCTTGAAAAAACTTGTTTTAAAAAAATACCAGACCATTTCTTTTCCTATTTAAAAATAAAATCATAGCCTTTAAACAGTTTATAAACAATACGTGTCACTTTTTTTATCCAGTCACCCTTTTTTAAATAATCCGCAATAAAACTGAAAATTCCGGAGTTTTAAAAACCTTTTCAAGGTTTGCAGACGCTCAGGCCAGGCTGGTGACATAGCGAAGGGAGGCTCCTCTTTCCCCCGCGCTGGTGAAAGGGACGTAAACACAGCGATAAATATAGTACTTGAATATTTGTTTCTGGGTAGAAATTTTCGGGGTTTTTTGATGATTTTTTTTTTTTAATCCACATTTCATGCATCCTTTAGGTGCGCATGCTTCCTTCCCGGGTGCGGTGTGCAGGCTTGTGGGGAACGCTGCACCCGCACCCTCCCCACCCACGCCTGCACACACGCCTTTTTCCCCCCACACCCCGCTTACCCCCTTTCCCCCAACACGCCTGCACCACGCCTCCTTTCCCCAAAAACACCCTGCATAACGCCTTCTTCCCACACACCCCTCACACACGCCCCCTTCCCCCACCACCCCACACACGCCCTCTTTCCCACCCCACGCCTGCACCACCCCTTTCCCCCACCCACACCCCCCTTCCCACACACACCCTGCACACACGCCTCCCTTCCCCCAAAACACGCCTGCCCCACTGACCCCTTCCCCCACAACGCTTGCACACCCGCCTCCTTCCCACACACACGCCTGCAACACGCCTCCTTCCCACACACACCCTGCACCCCCGCCCCCTTTCCCCCCACACGCCTGCATACCGTCTCCTTCCCACCCCAAAACCAGCATACCGCACCCCTTTCCAACAACCCTCACACACCCTCCCCCACCAAAACACCTGCACACCGACACCCTTCTACACACACGCCTCTTTCCCCCACACACGCCTGCAAAAAACGCCCCTTAACCCCCACACCGCCTCCTTCCCCCACAACGCCGCACACCGACACCCTTCCCCCACACCGCCTGCACACAGATCCTTCCCCACACACGCTTGCATAAACCCTCTTTCCTACCACACGCCCCCTTCCCATTACACCTTGCATACACGCCTCCCCCCCCACACACGCCTGCCCACACCTCCATCCCCCACCAAACCTGCCACCCACACCCTTTCCCCCACACGCTTGCACACACTCCTCCGTCCCACACACACGCCTTTACACCGACACCCTTTCCCACTCACGCCCGCACACCGCCTCCGTCCCACACACAAACGCCTGCCACCGACAAAACCCCCCCCAACACACCCGCCTTTACACACGCCTCCTTCCCCCACACACCTTGCACCACGCTTTTTCCTACATACACGCCTGCCACCGACACCCTTTTCCCACACCAGCCTCACACACCCTCCTTCCCACCAACGCTTGAACAACCTCCTTCCCACCCACACCCTGCAAAACCCCGCCTCCTTTCCCCCACACAAAGCTGCAACACCTTCCTTCCACACACGGTGCCACCCACACCCTCCACACACACGCCTCCTTCCCACACACACGTTCCTTCCCACACAACACCTGCACACCGGGCACCCCTTACCACACACACGCCTGCCACATCCTCCTTCCCCCACACCCGTCTGCACACCGACACCCTTCTTTAAAACCCCATGCCCGCCACACGCCTCCCTTCCCACCCCACGCCCCCTTCCCAACCCCAACGCTTCCACAGTTGTGTGTGTGTGTGTGGTGGCAGGAAGGGTGTTGGTCGCAGGGGTTAGGGGGGGAAGGAGGGGTGTGTGCAGGCGTGTGTGTGGGAAGGGGTCGGTCACAGCGACATTCATGTTGACACCAAAGTACAAACGTATATAACATTTTTCCGACAGTGTCAGAAGAGTTCTGCAGTCGTCCCCCGTTCTGACGTCACAATAAAAGTCACCCTGTTGGAGGGGAAAATTTTTTTTTTTCCCCGCTTTTTTTCAAAAGTCTGTTTTTTACGGAAATAAGGCCGGGGGTCAATTATTTTTTGGTGGATTAGGTGTTTTTTAATTGATTCAACATAATTAGCAAAAAAAAAAAGGGTCTGGACGATTTCTTTAAAATTAAAATTTAAGCTACATTTCTGAAAAAAACATATTTTTAAGCTATAAAATTTTTAAAAAATAGTTTTTAAAAAATGCAGAAAAATTTAAGTTTCGACATTTTTTATCCCTTTAAAAAAAACATTAAAATACTTTAAAAACTTGTTTTTTAAAATTTAAAAATTGTACCCAAATTCATGAAAAAATACTTTTTTGGTAATAATATTGTAAAAATAATTGTGAAAAAGGCTTAATAATGTCAAAATTTTGACATTTTTTAGCCTTTCAAAAATAATTAAAACTTGAAAAAAAGTTGATTTTAAGATAAAAAATTGATACCTAAATTTCATTAAAAAACATATTTTAAACTAATAAATTTCAAAAAAATAGTTTTTTAGCAAATATCAAAAAACTTTTTTCTACCGATATAAAAGAATACCTGGAAACATTGAAAAAAAACCAATGCGGGGATAAAGCATTATAAGGTAAAATTTCTTTTTTTAGAAAACCCTAAATTTACAAGAAATTGAAAAACATTGTAAATACAATTGTATCACAAATATTTGCCTCAAACTCCTTTTTTAAAACTTTTTAGTAGTTTAACATAGATTTGCTAATGAAAACAACTATAAAACTACATTTGAATTTCTCTTTCAGAAAGTTGGTGAATAATGTCAATTTTGGAATTTTTTTTGCACTTCAAAAATACAGTAAAATACTTGAAAAAACGTTGTTTTTAAGATTAAAATTGATACTTAAATTGCATGAAAATACATATTTTTTTAGCTATTAATTTTGTAAAATATATTTGTAGCAAATATCGAGAACTATATAATTACAGATATATAGGAATATACTTCAATTTGTAGAAACAAACAACTCTTCCCCAGATAATAGCTAAAATCAATGAAAACACTACATTTTATAGGTATATAGCAATTTTGATAAGTAAAACTACTTGTATATATACACTAACACAACAGTTTACAAGAAACTAGGAAAACGCTTGCAATATACCGTTATATCACAATAAATAATCTCTTACTCTTCTATGTATTAGCTTAATGTAACGTAAGCTATTTATAGGTGCAAATTATTCTAAAAAGAGGATTGTATACTTCAATTTGTAGGAAAAAGCTATATTTCACCGAGAACTAGCTAAAATCATTGAAAAGAACACGTTTTGCCGGTATACAGCATTATCATGAGGTAAATTCCTTTTATTAATGATATAATACTACAATTTACACGAAACTATAAAAAAACACTGTAATATACAATTGTATCCCAATATATAGACTCAAACTCCTTTTATAAGCTTACAGTAGTTTAAAATAGCATTTTATAACGAAAACAACAATAATACCAAATTTTTAAATTTTCTCTATCAAAAAAAGAGCTGAATAATGTCAATTATTTGACAATTTTTAGCACTTCAAAAATAAATTAAATACATTAAAACACTGAAAAAAAATATTTTTAAGATTAAAATGATAAATTAAATTTCATGAAAAAAGCTATATTTCACCGATAACTAGCTAAAAATCATTGAAAATAACACATTTTGAGGGTATAAAGCATTATCATAAGGTAAATTCCTTTTATTAATGATATAACACCACAATTTACAAGAAACTATGAAAAACACTTGTAATACACAATTGTATCACAATATATAGTCATGATATATAATATCTTTCAAAAAAAAGCTGTATAATGTCAATTTTCGAAAATTTTTAGCACTTCAAAAATACATTAAAACACTTGAAAAAACCTTATTTTCAAAATTAAAATTGATACTTAAATATCATGAAAAAGCTATTTTCACCGATAACTAGCTAAAATCATTGAAAAGAACACTTTTGAGGGTTAAAGATTTCATAAGCTAATTCCTTTATTTATGAATACACAAAAATTTTAAAGAAACTAGAAAAAACTTGTAATATACAATTGTATCACAATATATAGCTTCAAACTCCTTTTATAAACTTTCAGTAGTTTTAAATAGCATTTGCTAACAAAAAACTACTATAAAACCACATTTGAATTTCTCTTTTCAAAAAGGTTGTGGTGAATAATGTAAACTGTCGACATTTTTAGCACTTCATAAATACATTAAAACACTTGAAAAAACCTTATTTTCAAAATTAAAATTGATACTTAAATATCATGAAAAAAGCTATATTTCACCGATAACTAGCTAAAATCATTGAAAAGAACACATTTTGAGGGTATAAAGATTTTTCATAAGCTAAATTCCTTTTATTTATGATATAAACAAAAATTTTAAAGAAACTATGAAAAACACTTGTAATATACAATTGTATCACAATATAAGCTTCAAACTCCTTTTATAAACTTTCAGTAGTTTTAATAGCATTTGCTAACAAAAACTACTATAAACCACATTTTGAATTTCTCTTTCAAAAGGTTGTGAATAATGTAAACTGTCGACATTCTTTTAGCACTTCATAAATCATTAAAACACTTGAAAAAACGTTGTTTTAAGATTAAAATTGACACTTAAATTTCATGAAAAATACATATTTTAGCTATTAATTTTGTAAAAATATTTGTAGCAAATATCGAAAAGTATATAGCTACATATAATATTATCTATATATATATATATATATAATATATAATATTATATATATATATAATATATATATATAATATATATATATATATATATATATATATTATATATATATATATACTATATATATATATACATATATATATATATATATATATATATATATATTATATATATATATATATAGGAATATACTTCAATTTGTAGGAGAAAAAAAACTTCACAGATAACTAGCTAAAATCAATGAAAACACTACATTTTATAGGTATATAGCAATATGATAAGTTAAACTACTTGTATATATATATACAATAACACTTCAGTTTACAAGAAACTAGGAAACCGCTTGCAATATACCGTTATATCACAATAAATATCCTCTTACTCTTCTATGTATTAGCTTAATGTAACGTAAGTTATTTCACATTATGAGGGTAAAAAGCATTATCATGAATGTAAATTCCTTTTATTAATGACATAACACCACAATTAACACGAAACTATGAAAAACACTTGTAATATACAATTGTATCACAATATATAGCCTCAAACTCCTTCTATAAACTTACAGTAGTTTAAATTGGCATTTTCTAACGAAAACAACAATAATACGAAATTTTGTATATCACTATGAAAAAAAGAGCTGAATAATGTCAATTTTTGACAATTTTTAGCACTTCAAAAATACATTAAAATATTTGAAAAACCGTTATTTTTAAGATTAAAATTGATACTTAAATTTCATGAAAAAAGCTATATTTCACCGATAGCTAGCCATAATTGAAAAGAACACATTTTGAGAGTATAAAGCATTATCATCAGGTAAATTCCTTTTATTTATGATATAACACTGCAATTTACACGAAACTATGAAAAACACTTGTAATATACAATTGTATCACAATATATAGTCTCAAACACCTTTTATAATCTTACAGTAGTTTAAAATAGCATTTTCTAACGAAAACAACAACAATACCAAATTTTGAATATCTCTATCAAATAAGAACTGAATAATGTTAATTTTCGAAAAATTTTAGCACTTCAAAAATACATTAAAACACATGAAAAAAAGTTATTTTTAGGATTAAAATTGCAACTTAAATTTCATGAAAAAAACTATATTTAACCGATTACTAGCTAAAATCATTGAAAAAAACACATTTGGAGGGTATAAAGCATTATCATAAAGTAAATTCTTTTATTTATGATATAACACTACAATTTACAAGGAACTATGAAAAACACTTGTAATATACAATTGTATGACAATATTTAGCCTCAAACACCTTCTATAAGCTTTCAGTAGTTTAAAATAGCATTTGCTAACGTAAACATCTATAAAACCACATTTTGAATTTCTCTTTCAAAAAGATTGGTGAATAATGTCAATTTTCAGTATTTTTTAACACTTCAAAAATAATTTTAAAAACTTGAAAAAACTTAGTTTTTAAGATTAAAATTGATACTAAAATTTCTTGAAAAATACATATTTTTAGCTATTAATTTTGTAAAATATATTTGTAGCAAATATTGAAAACTATATAGCTACAGATATACAGGAATATACTTAAATTTGTAGAAACAAACAACTCTTCACAGATAACTAGCTAAAATCAATGAAAACACTACATTTTATAGGTATATAGCAATATGATAAGTAAAACTACTAGTATATATACAATAACACTACAGTTTACAAGAAACTAGGAAAACGCTGGCAAAAACCATTATATCACAATAAATAACCTCTTACTCTTCTATGTATTAGCTTAATGTAACGTAAGCTATTAATAGGTGCAAATTATTCTAAAAAGAGGATTATATACTTCCATTTGTAGGAAAAAAGCTATATTTCTCCGAGAACTAGCTAAAATCATTGAAAAGAACACATTTTGAGGGTATAATGATGCATTATCATGAGGTAAATTCCTTTTATTAATGATATAATACTACAATTTACACGAAACTATGAAAAACACTTGTAATATACAATTGTATCACAATATATAGCCTCAAACTCCTTTTATAAGCTTACAGTAGTTTAAAATAACATTTTCTAACGATATCAACAATAATACCTAATTTTGAATATCTCTATCAATTATCATTATCATGAGGTAAATTCCTTTTATTAATGATATAATACTACAATTTACACGAAACTATGAAAAACACTTGTAATATACAATTGTATCACAATATATAGCCTCAAACTCCTTTTATAAGCTTACAGTAGTTTAAAATAACATTTTCTAACGATATCAACAATAATACCTAATTTTGAATATCTCTATCAAAAAAGTGCTGAATAATGTCAATTTTCGACAATTTTTAGCACTTCAAAACATTTTAAAACACTTGTAAAAACGTTATTTATAAGATTAAAATTGATACTTATATTTCATGAAAAAAGCTTTATTTCACCGAAAAACTAGCTAAATCATTGAAAAGAACACATTTTGAGGGTATAAAGCATTATCATAAGGTAAATTCCTTTTATTAATATTAGCACTAAAATTTACAAGAAACTATGAAAAACACTTGTAATATACAATTGTATCACAATATACTCAATCTACCTCAAACTCCTTTTATAAGCTTACAGTAGTTTAGAATAGCATTTTCTAACGCAAACAACAATAATTCCAAATTTTGAATATCTATCAAATTAGAGCTGTATAATGTCAATTTTCGACAATTTTTAGCACTTCAAAACATTTTAAAACACTTGTAAAAACGTTATTTTTAAGATTAAAATTGATAGTTAAATTTCATGAAAAAAGCTATATTTCACTGATAACTAGATCAAATCATTGAAAAGAACAAATTTTGAGGATATAAAGCATATCATAAGGTAATTCCTTTATTAATGATATAACACCACAATTTACAAGAAACTATGAAAAAACTTGTAATACACAATTGTTATCACAATATATAGCCTCCAACTCCTTTTATAAGCTACAGTAGTTTAAATAGCATTTTCTAACGAAAACAACAATCACTGGTGAACAAATTTTTGTTGAGTTAGGTCTGACACTGTTTTAGTAGTTTTTGGGGCTGAATCAACTGATCTCAGTTTTTCTCTATCACGTCAAGTTTT
>JACEEZ010017122.1:0-7500 GCA_016584305.1 Chionoecetes opilio
CGTAAAAACCCTAAGGTGGTTAATATATTATTATGTAAATTATTTTTTAAAAAAAATTTAAAAAGAGGTAAATAAATTATCAAATATATACTACCAAATCTTCCTCCTCCCCTTTTCCCCTTTTCAGTTCGTTGTCCGTTTTTTGTTTCTTTGTCGGTCTAATTTCTTCTTGCTTGCTCTCGCTCTCCTCTCCTCTCTCTCTCGCTCTCGCTCTCTCCTCCCCTCTCGCTCCCCTCTCCCCCCTCTCGTCTCCTCCCCTCTCGTCCCCTCCTCCCCTCTCGTCTCTCCCCTCCCCTCCCCTCTCCCCTCCCCTCCCCTTCTCCCCTCTCCTCCCCTTTCCCCTTTTCTCTCTCTCTTTCCCCTCTCTCTCTCTCTCTCTTCTCTCTCTCTCTCTCTCTCTCTCTCTCTCCCTTCTCTCTCTCTCTCTCTCTCTCTCTCTCTCTCTTTTCTCTTTTTTTTTTTTTTATACCTAAACATACATATATATGAAGCCCAAAGGTGCACTGTCGTGTGCTACCTATCTTAAGGGCAAGTAAATATAGCTATATACACATAAATACAAAGACCTAAAAAACTAACATTATATACAAAATTTATAAGCATCATTAAAGGGGTTTTTCAGGCACTGTTGCTGTCACTAGGGGTCACAGTATCACAAAGCGTCAGCGGGGTGGGCTTCGACAGTCTCCACCGATTGGCCGCCAACTTTACATTTTGTGTGTTTCACCCTGGATGTGAGGGACAGCGGCCGTGAAAATGTTCCACATCCTGGAGACGCGGCCCACAAAGGTGCGTAGGTGCTGGCTGGTACGGGAACGTGGCGCCTCCACTGCATCACCACTGGCAAGCACCGTTCTCGTGCTTCGCGTGGCGATTCTCGGAGGCTGTCGTAACCCAGCCAGGTGTGGCACTCCCTGTGCCTTGTGGAATACCACAAGCGCCGCGACGTCCCTGCGGTCTTCCAGTGAGTCGAGAGGACTCACCAGCTCGAACTGGGCTGGTGGGTCTGGGGGTCTGCAGCATCCACCAGTCGCAGGGCTCGACGCTGAATGCTGTCCAGCCTCCTAGTGTGCGAGGCTGCACACGATATCCAGGAGAGGGCGGCGTACTCTAAGTAAGGCCGTATCTGGGCCTTGTAGAGTAAGAGCTTCCCTCCCCTGTCGAGGAAGCTGGCTACCCTTCGCAGGGCAGAGACCCTGTGAGAGGCCTTTTTAGCAATGTGTTTGATGTGGCCGTCAAACCTTAGTTCTCGGTCTACCTCTACTCCCAGAACCTTGACGGCTTCCTGGAGTGGGAGAGGAACGCTACCAAACCGCAGCCTCCCTTCCACTGCTGGCCCGGTAGCGGGGGTACCGAGAAACCACCATTGCCTAATGCCTGTGTCTTCTCCGGAGCAAAGGTCATCTGCCAACGTGTACCCCACTCCTGTATAACACTCAACTGCTGATTGACCTCATCAGCAGCACGCCCACTGTCATGTCGCTGGTAGGAGCAGGAGAGGGTACAGTCATCAGCGTAAGCCGAGACTGCTGGCAGCTACCGGAGAAGATCGTCCACGTAGATGTTCCACAGGACTTGCCCCAGCACAGAGCCCTGTGGGACTGATGCTTCCACTGGCAGAGACTCAGAGGCCTGCCTATTAACGACGACCTGGAGGGTTCTTCCCTGCAGGTAGTTAACCAGGAGCAGCAGGAGGTCACCCTGGATGCCTTTTGCTCGGAGTTTTTCGAGATGGCCTCCGTGCCACACTCTGTCAAAGGCACCTGCTATGTCAAGGGCCACCACGACAGTGTCCTCGCCGTCATCCAGGGCGTTCTGGATGACGGCCAGGATGGGGTCCTGGGGATGGGGTCCTCGCCGTCATCCAGGCCGTCACTCACTCACTCACTCACTCACTCACTCACTCACTCACTCACTCACACAGTATATAAATGTAATCTGAAGCAGAACACTCTCTCTGCCTCGCCACCAGCCTTTCATGCCCTCACGAAAAGGGGTTTTTAGGTCAGTATGGGGACCACCCACCCTAAATCTTGTTAACTTATGGATCTTGCTGCAAATTTTATGAGTTATTTAGGGCTAAGTAAGGACTTCAAAACATAGGTTTCATTTAGATCTTGCCAATAGTTTTTTGCATAATATAAAAAATGTAAAAAAAAAGGAAAATTAGGCTGATTTGAATTGCTTACAACTCGTAGGATTATTGGTGGATTTCTTTTATTTTATAACCATTAACTCTTCTACTTATGATGAAAGATTTTTGGTGTGAATTTTCTTTATCTTTTTTTATGACAGCGAAATAAAATTTTGGAAAATGTTGGAGAAATCTCCCCAAAAAATATCTTTGAAACACTAGGAAATGTTCCAAATTGACATAAACAAAAAACTCTACCATACTTTTCTTCATTTATTATCCAGCTATCCGTTGATACCTCAAATGCAAAGATCAGATAAAAACTAATGAAGGAGTAGGAAATTGTATAAGAATAACTTTCATTTTTCAAAAACGAGCCCTAAAATTTTGTTTTTGTTTGACTAAGTGTTACGTCAGTAAACCCTATAAGGGTTTTGTCTATTGGTTCCATTTTACTTTTGAGGCTATTATGATGTTTGCAGTAACTCAGGCACACCTGGTGTCACCTATCCTGCATTATCATTATCCTGCATTATCATCCTGCAGGGCAGGATATTAGTCACTCAAGGTAAGGGCAAAATAAAAAAAAAAAAAAAAAAGAGGAAATTAGGCTGATTTAAGTTGCTTTCAACTCGTAGGAATATTGGTGGACTTCTTTTATTTTATAACCATTACCTCTTCTACTTATGACGCAAGACTATGTGGTGTGCTTTTTCTTTATCTTGTTTTATCACCGATAAATAAAATTTTGGGAAATTTTGAAAATTTTCCCCAAAAAATTTGTTTGAAACACTAGTGCCATGTTCCTAATTGACATAAACAAACAAACTCTACCATACTTTTCTTCATTTTGTATCCAGCTATCCATTGATACCTCAAATGTAAATATCAGATAAAAACTGACGAAGGAGTAGAAAATTGTGTAAGAATAACTTTAATTTTTCAAAAACGAGCCCTAAAAATATATATATTTTTTTACTAAGTGTTATGTCAGTAAACCCTATAAGGGTTTTGTATATAGGTTCCATTTTATTTTCGAGGCTAAAAAGCATTATAATTGATATTTTATCGTCAAAAAAGAACGAGGCGTGACGCTCGTGTGGTGCGGGGAGGGAGGGAGGGGTAGATTTAAACCCCTTTAAATATACTTTTAAGGGACAAACTATATATCAGTGTGTTGCCAAAGGCCACAGCTACCATTATATGACTTAAAAGGATTTGCAATTTTTTTTATGAATTTTCGATAGATTCAGGGTGGGCGGTCCCCTTAAGCAAGATGTAATGTTTGCCCTGAACAACTTTAGCGGGGAGTGACTTATGCACACCTGGTATTGTGTGTTTCCCTACTTTCTCTCTCTCTCTCTCTCTCTCTCTCTCTCTCTCTCTCTCTCTCTCTCCTCTCTCTCTCTCTCTCTCTCTCTCTCTCTACTCTCTCTCTCTCTCTCCTCTCTCTCTCTCTCTTCTCTCTCTCTCTCTCTCTCTCTCTCTCTCTCTCTCTCTCTCTCTCTCTCTCTCCTCTCTCTCTCTCTCTCTCTCTCTCTCTCTCTCTCTCTCTCTCTCCTCTCTCTCTCTCTCATCTCTCTCTCTCTCTCTCTCTCTCTCTCTCTCTCTCTCTCTCTCTTCTCTCTCTCTCTCTCTCTCTCTCTCTCTCTCTCTCTCTCTTCTCCTTACTCCGGTTCTCTCATATGGACCGTCTGCCACGATTTACTACTCATTTGATTTTATGACGCAATGATTATCAGTTAAGCCACACACGGAATGTATTTGTAAACGAGATTAATGCGCTAGTTATGGAGTCCCCACGGGTAATGTTGCAACATGATAACACAAGAGAGTCACAAAAAAGTGCCTGATCAGAAAAGAGGAAGATACAAAGGCATCCGAAGAAAGGGAAGTATAAGGGATTCGTCGTTTCATAATATTATATCCGTTTCCTTTTCATTCGCTGAAAAAAACTTATAACTAGCCACAAATACACACACACACAAAACACACACCCAAACCACACACACAAAACCCCAACCAACAACCACCACCAAAACCCCAAAAACCAAAACAAACCAACAACAAACCCCAAAAACCCCCCAACCACCCACCCACCACACCACACCCACAAAAAAACCCCACCCCCCACCCCACCCAACCCACCACAAAAACAAAACCACACCACACCACCCCCAAACCCACCACCCCAAACCCCCCAAACCCCAACCCCCACCACCCACCCCCAACCAACCCCACCACCCCCACCAATAAACCCCAAACCTAACACCCCCAACCCCAAACACCACACCAAACCCCACCCCAACACCAACCCCACCCAATACCACCTCCCCCTACCCCCACCCCACCCCTCCCACCCCTACCACCAACCCCCAAAAATTTTAAACCACCCCTAAACCCAAAAAAAAAAAAACCCCCAAAACCACCCCACCAATCCACCCCCCCACCCACCCCCAATCCACCATCCCAAAAACCAATCCCCCCCCTTACCCCTCCCCCCTCAAACAAAAACCCCCAAACCACCACCCCAATACCTAATCCCCCAACCATATACCCCACCCCCACCAAAACCACAAAAAAAAAACCAATAACCCCCAAAAAAAAAAATAATTATTCCCTAAACCCCCGGGCCTTCCCCCCTCCTACAAACCCCCACCTCCCCAATTTTAAAACCCCATAAATAATCCTTAAACCTACCCTTTATACTAAAAAAATCCTATACTACTAACTACCTAACCAATTACCACCACCTACACTCCCAACACTCTCCCTTTACTCCTAGTCTCCTACTTATATACTTTATATACCCCCTATATCCTACTACCCTATATTACTTAAAATATCCCTATATTTTTTCCCTACCTACTAACATATAACTCCCTATTACCACTTAACACTAAAATATAAACCAATTTCCTTTTCTCCTACACCTCTACCTATTAACCTCCCCATCCTACGTTTTTTTTCTTTTCTCCTCCTCCCTCCCCCTCCTCCTCCTCTCCTATACACCTCCCTTCCTCCTACTACCTACTCCCTATACCTACTACCTACCTACCTCTTTCCTCCTCTCATCCCCACACCTACCACAAAATTCCTCCAAATCCACTCCTCCTTACAAATACTCCTTCTCCTCCCCTACTACTACTACTCTACTCCCTACCACTACACACACCCCACCACACCACCACCCCCACCTCCCTACCACACCTACCCTACCTACCACACCACCCCCACCTACCCCCCCACCCCCCACCACACCCACCCACCCACCACCACCCCACCACCCACCCACCCACCCACCCACCACCACCAACCACCCACCCACCACCCCAACCCACCCACCCCCAAACCACCACCACCCACCCACCCACCACCACCCACCACCCACCACCCACCACCCCCACCCCACCACAACCACCACCCACCCACCACCACACCACCCACCACCACACACCACCCACCACCACCCACCACCACCACCCACCCACCACCACCACCCACCCCCACACCACCCACCCAAACCCACCAACCACCACCACCACCACCACACGCACGCACCACGCACGCACCGCCCAGCAAAACAATTATAGTTGACCAGCAAACAAACTGAGACAGAGACAAATAGACAGACCTCTTCTCCCTCCCTCCCTCCCTCCCTCCCTCCCTCCCTCTATCCATCCCTCCTTCCATAGGACTACCTTTGTTTCTTACTTTTTATCACTCTCTTGCCCTTCCTCACTCTGTTTCTAGTCATCCATTCCACACGGAAAGAAGAAAAAAGGACAGAGAGGGAATTGAGAAGAGATAGAGAGAGGAGAGAGAGAGAGAGAGAGAGAGAAGAGACGAGAGAGAGAGAAGAGAGAGAGAGAGAGGAGAGAGGAGAGAGAGAGAGAGAGAGAGAGAGAGACGCGGAAATAACACAACCAGACCCATTTATAGCTGGTAAATTGACTGAACCCACTTTATTACACGGCAACGAGCTGTAACACGGGAGGGGAGGGAAGAGGAGAGGCGGAGGAGAGGAGAAGAGATGAAGAGATGAGAGGCGGGGGAAAGGAGAGGAAGGGAGAGTAAGAGAGGGATGGAGGGAGTTTTGTATAGGTTACGTATATTATTGATCGGTTTGTTTAGCTAAGTTCTGTTTACCATACATGAATATTTGATCATACGAATAAGAAATATGAGAGTTTTAATAGTTTTCCTTTTTAAACATCACGCATTGTTATGATAAAGATAATGTTGCCTAGTATATCTACTTGACCATAATACAATTTTTTATCATAAACTCTACGAACTTTGCAACCCATGTTACGTTATTCCTCATTGTCATTTTCTTCTTATATTCATTTTTGATGTGTTAATATGCGCACGATATATTTTGGCTGTTTACATGTGCGTATAATTATTCTTATTGAATATGTAGCATGAGTGATTTTTTTCACATGCTAGAGTAAAGAATACATATTAATCAATTCGATGACACTTCGAAAAGGAAGAGTAAAGAAGAGACAGGATTTTCTTTTTTCCTCTGACAGCTTTATCCTAATTGACTTCACACGATTTCATACGGGTGTTTCTTTTCTTTTTTTCTCGCTCGCTATCTTTCTCTCTCTTTCTCTGTCTCTCTCTCTCTGTATAGCAGTCTCTCTCTCTCTCGCTCTGTCTTAACACTATTACCTCTCTACGTATCTCTCTTATTCTCTCTCTCATCACCCACACGTACCGAGGCAAGTAATTGCCTCGAGAATGCAGACTCCTCCTGGTAAGTAATAATCTTCGTGCCGGCGACAGGAGGTGAACGGTTAAGTCTATAAGCTAACGTCTATATATCATGATTCCTCCACCGCCACGAGATGCAGGAAGCCAATGCTCTTTTGTGGTGTTGAAAATGTTTATCTTGTTGCCTTTCTTCAGTCCATTATCTAAGAAGGTTTATTAGATTTGATTATTGCGTGATCAGTGGGGAGTTTAAGGTGAATCTTGTGTGAGGGAAAATAGGTTCTGGTGAGAGAGAAAAAAAGAAAGAGAGAAGAGAGAGAGAGAGAGAGAGAGAGAGAGAGAGAGAGAGAGAGAGAGAGAGAGAGGAGAGAGAGAGAGAGATCAACCATTCTGAAACACCATTGATGCAAGGAAAAATACACAATCAATTTGAGGATATTACGCATTGAGATTATTTTTCCCCAACGATAATAAGCTTGTCTATGTAATTGATGCCCTTGTCTGAGCTTTTCTCCCGCCTCTTATCTATTCCCAGCTGTGCCTGTTCAGTGATATCATAACTCTTACGTCCGTGTACAAAGAGAGAGGAACAAAATAATTAGAGTAGATTATAAGGAAGTAGGTTGAACGTAACGTAAAGATTA
>JACEEZ010017122.1:15000-27500 GCA_016584305.1 Chionoecetes opilio
AGTATGTATCCCATGTTCTTGTTCACTATGGGCCAGGTAGTATAGTAGTGTTTGACGGATATGGCAGTGCTTCCTCAACTAAAACTGCGGAACAGCAGCGAAGAGCCAAACAGAACACTTCTCCTGACATTGTCTTTGAGTTAGAAATGAAAACCACAACATCAAAAAAGGCATTCTTGGGTAATGGCAGGAATAAGGACCGATTAATCCAAAAATTAAAGGAGAAATATGAGGCTGTTGGTATAATTGTCAAACAGAGTGTTGCAGATGCTGACTGGCTGATTGCATCAAGTGCCATGATTACATCAACTGCCATAGATGGTGCCCCAACTCAAAATTCGTCTGCCGTTGTCGTGGGAACTGATACTGACTTGCTGGTGATGATGGTCGCACAAGCCACCCCCAAACATGAATCTTCATATGCTCTGTGGACGGAACCCTTTGCATGTGTACTGTATACGTGAAATCCAGGAAGCTTGTTCTAGCATCAAACAACACCTGATGTTTGTACATGCAATCACTGATGTGATACTGTGCTTCCATATACAACCAAGGGAAAAAAAGGGCCCTTCAGCTGTTCGATAGTGATGACAATTGGGACTGTTTGAGTGTTTTCCTCTCAGTCTGACAGCAGTCAGGATGAGATAGCACGCATAGGAGAGCTGTTTCTACTAAAGCTGTATGGAGCTGTACGGTCAAATTCACTGGACAAGCATCGCTATATTATGTACTTCCGATCTACACGTAGAGCGTCCTTATCCTCATCTGGTTTCAAGTTGGAATTAATCCCTCCAACTTCAGCAGCTGCCAAGTTCCATAGCTATAGAACATACCATGCTGTTCAGCAATGGCAGGGAAATGAGCTACCACCAAATGAGTGGGGGTGGGAGTACAGAGAGGGGATACTTGTTCCAATCTATACCGATAGGCCTGTTGCTCCCGAGAAGGTACTGAAAATGGTATCTTGCGGCTGCAAGATAGGGTGTGGAAAGTCATGTCGTTGTTACAAGGCACGGATGGAGTGTACCATAATGTGCACTGGTTGCAGTGGGTACAATTGTAAAAATTCGCATGTTCTTGATGTGCAAGGCGAAGAGGATACCACTGATTAGGCATTCCTTCAACATATGGTTGGGTTATTTGTGGTTTCTAATTGGTGTTTTGTACAATATAACATAGTTTGGCTATTATAAAGGTAACGTACATAACATAGTTGTGGTATTATTAAAATAAAAAAAAAAAAAAAAAAATTTCTTCATTTATTGAATTTATGCTAATTATATCCACTCAAAATATTTTTATGGCTCCATTGTATTCAGCACACTCTAAAACATAGATGTCCACTCAAAAATCTTATTACTACGAACTCGGATGGATGATCATAGTACTTTTCATTTTATCGTTAATTGTGATGCCGGCCATTTTGAATTATGAAAATGCCACGAGGTTGAATTTGCAGAGCTTTGCATAAGGGCGATATATACACTATTTTGGAGCTCTCCTGAAAAAAATCAGCTTTCTACTATTTATTTCCACCTTTTAGCTAGTGCTCCTGTACTACAAATGAAGAATTTTAAATCGTCAGGACTAGATGAAGTGTATCCCAGAGTATTAAAAGAATGCAAAGAGGTTTTTAGTGCTTCGTTAGTGTACTTTTTAGGAAATCGGTTGAGATAGGCGATGTGCCGTTATTGTGGAGGAAAGGAAATGTATTCCCCATATTTAAGAAGGGGGACAGAGGACTAAAGTCAAATTATCGACCCGTAAGTCTAACGTCAGTGGTAGGTAAATTATTGGAATATATTATTGCAAAACACATTAGCGAGCACTTAGAAAACATAGTTTGATCAATAATTCACAACATGGATTCACCAAGAGTAGGTCATGTCTCACCAATTTATTGAGTTTTTATATGAAAGTTTATGTGACGGCAGATAATGATAAGGATTATGATATAATATACCTGGACTTTAGTAAGGCATTTGACAAAGTACCACACGAGCGACTTTTAAATAAGGCTAAGGCAAATGGAATAGATGTGAAGGTTCTTCGTTGGATCAGAGCTTGGATAAGTGATAGGCAACAAAGGGTTACAATTAATGGTTCTAAATCTGAATGGGGACAGATGACAAGTGGAGTTCCACAAGGGTCTGTGCTGGGTCCACTACTATTTTTGATCTACATCAACGACTTGGATAGTGGGATCAGTAGTGATATCAGCAAGTTTGCTGATGATACTAAGGTAGATAGTATTATTGGATCACAGTCTTTTTTTTCTTTTTTTTACATCACAAGGAACTGGCCAAGGGCACAACAAAAATGGGTAACACAAAGCCCGCTTAGTTGCCAGTCCCTATAAAGAAGACAGTAAGAGAATAAAATAAAAACAGAGGGGTAGGCCAATTTAGTTCGGGAGGTGTCTTGTTACTCTTCTTTTGAAAAGATTTAAGTCATAGGAAAGTGGAAAAATTGAAACAGGAAGAGAGTTCCAGAGGTTACCAGTGAAAGGGATGAAGGAGTAAAGATACTGATTAACTCTTCCATTAGGAAGATGGACAGAATAGGGATGAGAATGAGTAGAAAGTCTTGTGCAGCGATGCCGCGGGAGGGGGGGAGGCATGCAGTTAGCAAGTTCAGAAAAGCAGTGAGCATGCAAATAACGGTAGAAGAGAGCAAGAGAAGCAACATTGCGGCGGTGATTTAAGGATTGAAAACAATCAGTCAGAGGAGATGAGTTGATGAGACGAAAAGCTTTTGACTCAACCCCGTTTAAGAGGTGTATGAGTGGATCCTCCCCAAACATGTGAGACATACTCCATACATGGGCGGATAAGGCCCCTGTAGACAGCAAGCAATTGGGAGGGAGAAAAAAAAGGACGCAGACGCCACAGCACACCTAACTTCTTAGAAGCTGTTTTACCATGAGATGAGATGTGAGATTTCCAGTTCAGATTTTTAGTAAAGGATAGTCCTAGAATGTTCATTGTAGAAGAAGGAGACAGTTGAGTGTCATTGAAGAAGAGGGGATAGTTATCTGGTAGGTTTTGTCGAGTAGATAGGTGAAGAAATTGGGTTTTTGAGGCATTGAACAAAACAAAGTTTGCTTTGCCCCAATCAGAAATTATAGAAAGATCAGAAGTTAGGCGCTCGGTGGCATCTCTCCGTGAATCACTTAGTTCCTGTTGAGTTGGACGTCTAATAAACGACGTTGAAAATGCAGGGTAGAATCATCAGCGTAGGAGTGATAGGGCTTTGGTTAGACTTAGAAGATCATTAATAAATAATAGAAAGAGAGTGGGTGTAGGAGGAGAAAAACCCTGGGGGAACACCACTATTATTAGATTTATGAGAAGAACAATGTCCGTCTACAGTAGCTGCAATAGAACGGTTTGAAAGGAAACTTAAAATGAAGGTAGAGAGAGAAGGATAGAAACCGAATCATGGTAGTTTGGAAATTAAAGATTTGTGCCAAACTCTATCAAAAGCTTTTGATATGTCAAGGGCAACAGCAAAAGTATCACCGAAACCCCTAAAGGAGGATGACCAAGATTCAGTTAGGAAAGCTAGAAGATCGCCAGTAGATCGCCCTGTACGGAAACCGTACTGACGATCAGATAGAAGATTGTGAGCAGATAGATGCTTAAGAATCTGCTTATTAAGTATAGATTCAAAAACTTTAGAAAGGCAGGAAGTCAAAGCTATAGGACGGTAGTTTGAAGGATTAGAACGGTCACCCTTCTTAGGAACAGGTTGGATGTGAGCAAACTTCCAGCAAGAAGGAAAAGTGGAAGTAGATAGACAGAGACGGAAAAGTTTGACCAGGCAAGGTGCCAGCACAGAAGCACAGGTTTTGAGAACAATAGGAGGGACTCCGTCAGGACCGTAAGCCTTCCGAGGATCTAGGCCAGAAAGGGCAAAGAAAACATCATTCCGAAGGATCTTAATGACAGGCATAATATAGTCAGAGGGTGGAGGAGAAGGAGGAACAAGCCCTTCATCAGCCAGAGTGGAATTTTTAGCAAATGTTTGAGCGAAGAGTTCAGCTTTAGAAGTAGATGAGAAAGCTGTGGAGCCATCTGGGTGAAGCATAGGAGGGAAAGATGAAGAAGAAAAATTGTTAGAGATGTTATTAGCTAGATGCCAGAAGTCACGAGAGGAATTTGATTCAGAAAGATTTTGACATTTTCTATGAATGAAAGAGTTTTTGGTAAGTTGAAGTAAAGATTTGGCATGATTACGGGCAGAAATATAAAGGGCAGATGTAAACATATTGCATGGAGACTTAGATAAACTTAATGAGTGGGTAGTCAGATGGCAGATGGAATTTAATATTGATAAGTGCAGTGTTATGAATGTTGGTAGAAAAAATCATGGTAATAGATAAACCATACGCATTGTATCGCTGAAAAGATAAGAAGGTGAAAAAGATCTAGGAGTGAAGGTGAGCCCAGACCTCCGACCTAGGAAATAATGTATTGAAGCTAGAAATAGAGCTAATAGAGTGTTAGGATTAATTACCAGAAGTGTTAAAAGCAGAGGTGCGGAAGTTATTCTAAAGCTTTATCTGGCTCTAGTCAGACTTCACCTAGACTATGCAGTTCAGTTTTGGTCTCCATATTATAGGATGGATATAGCCTTCTTAGAATCAGTGCAGAGAAGGATGACCAAAATGATTCAGGGGATGCGTAGTTTTAGTTATGAGAAGAAATTTAAGTTATCAAAGTTACACTCACTCGAGAGACGCAGAGTAAGGGGCGACCTGATATAAGTTTTTAAGTGGATAAAGGGATTTAATAAATGAGAGGTAGGAAAAGTTTTTACGGCTATTAACCAGGGTAGAACAAGAAGTAACGGATTCAAGCTGGAAGGGCGTAGATTTAGAAAGGAAATAGGGAAAAACTGGTTCACAAATAGGGTGGTGAATGATTGGAATGGACTCAGTAGACAGGTAGTTAGTGCGGAGTCATTGGGTAGCTTTAAAGAAGAGCTGGATAGGTTCATGGATGGTGATGGAAGGTGGATGTAGGTAGTGTTAGGTGACAGGAACTACCACGTGTAGACCTCGCGGCCTCTTGTAGCTTTCTTATTTTCTTATGTTCTTCTTATGTTCTTATATAACCCAGAAGACTCGTAAAGCATAGAATCTGCCATCTGATTACCTCGGGTCCTCAGATGGTCGCTATATTGTTCACCTTTGTTTTATTAGCTGTCAGGTGACGGTCACAACACCTCATCCCACTGTCTCCTCAACTGCTCCTTCCTCCGGTACCCTATTTCCATGGGTTTATTTGTTTGTGTGTGTGTGTGTGTGTGTGTGTGTGTGTTGTGTGTTCATCTAGTTGTATTCATCTAGTTGTATTTTAGAGGGCCAGAGCAATCGTATTGTCCTCGTATTGCCCCGTCTCCATATCAACATTTTTATCATTCATCTTTAGTGCTTTGTGTTGGCCGAAGCCAGCACCCCAGGAGAGGGGTCACAAACTCCCGGCTAATACCCAATACCCATTCACTGCTGGGTGGACAGGGGCTCGGGTTTTAAGGAAACAACCCATCTGTTACCGCTCCGCCCGGGGATCGAACCCGGGACTTATCGGTTGTGAACCGAGCGTGCTCCCCCTACATTACGGAGTACCCATGTGTGTGTGTGTGTGTGTGTATGTGTGTGTGTGTGTGTGTGTGTGTGTGTGTGTGTGTGTGTGTGTGTGTGTTTAGAGTTCCCCTATGTATTTCTTCTGATTCAGTGTGACTTTCATGCAGGTGCTCTCTCTCTCTCTCTCTCTCTCTCTCTCTCTCTCTCTCTCTCTCTCTCTCTCTCTCTCTCTCTCTCTCTCTCTCTCTCTCTTTCTTATTCTAACAAGGTTAGGTGACGCTTGGTACATTACCCTAATTAGTGAAGGGAAATATTATGTAAAAAGGGAAAAATAGGTATACCGGTAGTAATCTCATTAATTAATTGGATGGTTGCTAATCCCAATAAGCAGATAAAGGGATTTAATAAAGGAGAGGTATGAAAAGTTCTTACAGCTATTAACCAGGGTAGAACAAGAAGTAACGGATTCAAGCTTGAAAAGTGTAGATTTAAATAAGAAATAGGGAAAAACTGGTTCACAAATAGGGTGGTGAATGATTGGAAAGGACTCAATAGACAGGTAGTTAGTGCAGAGTCATTAGGGAGCTTTAAAATGGGGCTGGATAGGTTCATGGATGGGGATGAAAGGTGGATGTAGGTAGTGTTAGGTAACAGGAACTACCACGTGTAGGCCTCACGACCTCTTGTAGCTTCCTTATTGTCTTATGTTCTTATGTTCTAATAAGAAAGAAATACGAAATTTGTGTAGGATCGCTGTGCCTCCAGCTACGACCATACAAAACCGACCATATATACATTATACTTTTGATATAACTTTTCACAATTGGTCTCTTTGGATGTTTTCACAGGTTCAAACTCGCTTCGTATTGACTTTTGTTCCTTATTTCAGTCTTTAATTCCCCTTCTCGCTGCTTATCTTGTCTATCAGATAACACTCCACACAGCAACTTTTCTTATCGATGTTATGACAACAAACTACGGCCCCTCTCTCTCTCTCTCTCTCTCTCTCTCTCTCTCTCTCTCTCTCTCTCTCTCTCTCCCCTCTCATCTCTCTCTCCCCTCTCCCCTCTCTCTTTTCTCTCTCTCTCTCTCTCTCTTTTCCTCTCTCTCTCTTTTCTCTCCCTCTCTCTCTCTCTCTCTCTCTCTTATCCTCTTTCTCTCATCTCTCTCTCTCTCTCTCTCTCTCTCTCTCTCTCTCTCTCTCTCTCTCTCTCTCTCTCTCTCTCTCTCTCTCTCTCTCTCTCTCTCTCTCTCTGTTTATCATTCAAAATAAGCAAAAATAATATTATATATGAGAAACAAAGAAAAAACTAATTCGAATTTAAACGTATCGTAACCTGTTCTTATGTAAACGTTTAGGGTTAGGAAAGAACACACGCCAGTCACGCCTCAGCTGATGTCCCTGGAAGAGGAGGAGGAGGATCGAGAAGGCCACCTACGATTGTTCTCCAAAGGCGTGCTGAAAGCGGTGCCATTAGTTGTAAGTCAGACTGTATGGGCCGCACCGCAGCCAGAAAACCTAAGCCCACCATGCAGCTGTGTGATAGAGATGAGAAACTGCGGGCTTACATAGCGACAAAACGATATACCAAACACACACACACACACGCACAGACGAACACACACACACACACACACACACACACACACACACACACACACACACACAGGGAACTCCGTAGTGTAAGGGTTAGCACGCTCGGCTCACAACCGAGAAGTCCAGGGTTCGATCCCCGGGCGGAGCGAAGACAGACGGGCGTTCTTCTTAAAACCCGAGCCCTTGTCCACCCAGCAGTGAATGGGTACCGGGTGTTAGCCGGAGATTTGTGAGCCGCCTCCCGGGGTGGTGGTTTCGGCCAACAATAAGGATAAATGAGAAAAATAAATGTTGATATGGAGACGGGGCCATACGAGCGTTGCTCTGCCCCTGTAAAATACAACTAGATGAATACAACTAGATGAATACACACACAAAACAAAAAATATTAGATCCTGTCTCTGAATCAAAAGAAGCGGAATTTATGCCCATGCATTATCCTCCTCCTCCTCCTCCTCCTCCTTCTCCTCCATCGCCTCACGCCTAAAGAAGCTGCAGCAAAAGGAATCTATAAGCAGCGTGTCGTGCATGCAGTTGGTCGCGAAATACTTGTCTTTTTTATTGTTGCTCTGAGTAATGAAAGTCTCGGACGCATCGTTAGCATCAGATAATGGAAGATTGCGGGGCTCTTGTGTGTGTTTATTGGTGCTTGTGTGTGTGTGTGTGTGTGTGTGTGTGTGTGTGTGTGTGTGTGTGTGGTGTGTGTGTGTGTGTGTGTCATCCACTCAACTAGATTTTTTTCATTCTATTTTACTTGATTTTGTTTCTTACAGTACCATTTTTTTGCATTTTCATCTGCTTCTTCTTTTTCCTACTTAATTATTCTCTTTTCTCTCTCTCCTCTCCTTGCTTTTTGTTCCTGTTGAGTTCTTTTTTATATCTTATTTTCTTTCTCTTTCTCCCATCCATTTCTTCTGTTCCGTTCTTGCAGTTCTTCTCTCTTTCTCTCTCTCTCCTCCTCTCTCTCTCCTTTCTCTTCTCTCTCTCTCTCTCTCTCTCTCTCTCTCTCTCTTCTCTCTCTCTCTCTCTCTCTCTCCTCTCTCTCTCAGATTTACATTTATTTAAGTTTCAAGTCTGTGGATAAAGATTAAGTTGTATGGCTTTTTATTTTAATTCTTATCTCTTTTCTCTCTTGATAACAAAATTCGCTATTCTTTCTCGCAATCTAAATTTTTCTTTTCCTTTCTTTGCATGTTCAATTATCCCTGTTTACCCTCTTCCTCTTCCTCCTTCTCTCCACTCTCCTTCTCTTCCTCTTTCTCTCTCTCTTCCTCTCCTCCTTCTTCTCTTCTCGCATCTCTCTTCTCTTCCCCTCTCTCTCTCTCTCCTCTCCTAATCTTCTTCCTCTTTATCCTCTTCACTCTCATACGTTGTTTGATTATCTCCTCCTACTTGACCGTCTGTTTGTTTGCTTATCCATCTCTCTCTCTCTCTCTCTCTCTCTCTCTCTCTCTCTCTCTCTCTCTCTCTCTCTCTCTCTCTCTCTCTCTCTCTCTCTCTCTCTCTTTCTTTTCCTATTTCTCTTCTATTTCTCCT
This sequence comes from Chionoecetes opilio, assembly GCA_016584305.1. NCBI lineage: Eukaryota > Metazoa > Arthropoda > Malacostraca > Decapoda > Majidae > Chionoecetes > Chionoecetes opilio. The sequence continues at coordinate 23,724 of JACEEZ010017122.1, forward strand.
CTTCCTACTCACTAAGGTTTGCATTCCTGTTTATCTTTCGTCACGAGAATGTTTGTTGTTGTGATTATTCTATTTAGACTGTACTCACAAGGCTCTCTCCTCTCTCTCTCTCTCTCTCTCTCTCTCTCTCTCTCTCTCTCTCTCTCTCTCTCTCTCTGTCTCTCTCTCTCTCTGAAGCAAATATTTACGTAACTTATGTGGTGGCCCCAGGTTGGGGCCGCACACATGGCTAATTACCCCTAAAGGTCAAGCCGACACCTGGTGTGACCTGACTCGCTCGTGACCCAGATTCCTCCCGCACCTCCTCGATCCTTGGCTGTTGCGACGAGGATTCTCCAGTTACCTTCCCGCCACCACCAAGGCAACACATCACGCCTCCTCTCTCTGTGTTCCTCGTGGCATCACTCCGCTGTACTTACCTACATATTCCCGCCGTAATAAACTTGTGTGTGAACGCTGTGTTTGGTGTAACCCGTCTCTAGCTAAAGAACATACTACAATTGGTGACCTCGAGTGTAGCTACGACACGATGAATAATACCGGTGCACTCCTCCGCCTCCCAGCTTTCACATACGACATTGCCACGTGGTTTATGCATCTCGAAGCTTTGTTGGCGGGCTCCCCAGACATCACGGACCTCCATAAGTTTCAAGCACTTGTCCTTGCGATACCGTCGGACGTCGTTGCTCGTATCTCCTTAGTGCTTACAACTCCTCCGGCTGACGTGAAATATGAGGCGGTGAAAAGTGCCCTCGTTCGCGCCCTTGGACGGTCGTGCGAGGCTTACGTGGCGGAGCTCGACAAGCTCCAATATGACGGCCGTCGCCCTGCAGCATTTATCTCCCGTATGCGGGACCTTAACAGGGCTGCGGGTTTCCCATTGTCCGAAGAGATGCTTCGTTACCGCCACACCAGCCTCATGCCCCACCCAGTTCGCGTGCAACTAACGGGCTTACAGGGCCCGGTCAACATCAACGAATACTCGAAGCTCGTTGACAAAATTCACGCGGCCTACACTGTAAAAATTTTAAGGTATATAAGGGGTATACAAGGGGTATTCCTAGTGTCTAAAATAGTATACCCTATAGGGGTATATTAGAACTATGATATACCCTTTACATTATACCCTTTCAAGGGTATAACATACTTACAATACCCTTACATAGGGTTATATGCAAGGCAAGGAATACCCTGCTAAATGGTATTATTGATGATGTATATACCTTCGTACTCTAACCCATTATACCCTTAGGTATAGTTACAGCTTATAGGTATAAAAGAGGACTTCAAGTTTTAACATTTTATTTTACTTTCTACAGACAATTCAAAATATATAAAAACATAGAAATTAGCTACATGTCACATACATACATGCAGTATGGCGTGAAAACAGCTGTCTCATTGCCAAGGTAGTGGGCTTCGACGATCCTATATACTGTATATATGAGCCCTGACAAAGTCCTGTGAGGCAACACTGGCGTGGCATCTGACCCGTTCTTGTTCAGGAAGAAGTAGGTGAGGCAAGAGATACGTGCTGTTCATCGTGACGGAGGAAGCGGTCAGTCCTGGCAGTACAGTCTAGTTGTAACCAGTTTCAAAGCGGCAGACGTTCGTCGCGCTTAAGCCTGAACTTGAGTTGACGGGAAATATTTAGAGTAAAGTAGAGTAGTGACAACTCGATTTATGGGCGCCATCTTAGTGCCAGGGCCTCTTCGTTAACTCTAGACCCGGGGAAGTTCTCAAGGCATGACCCCGCAGTATATCATGTTATACATTCATAAAGGATATACTGTTATCTTCGGAAATGTTTGTTCTATAAGATTATCACATAAAACACAGTAAAACACATTAAATAAAGGTCATTATGAGACTGAAGAAATATGCATGAACATGACATTCCCTTAAACTCGTCGTCATGTAAAACTTTGTGGGACAACTTATAGCATGGACTATACCAGTATAAGAAGAATTGTATTAGCTATTGTATTGATATATTTCGTTTTCTGATAAATGCAGTAGTACCATGCAGAAATTAGCGTTAACTAAATAAATCGCCGCGGCGGCCGCTCTCTCTCTCTCTCTCTCTCTCTCTCTCTCTCTTCTCTCTCTCTCTCTCTCTCTCTCTCTCTCTCTCTCTCTCTCTCTCTCTCTCTCTCTCTCTCCGTGAAAGAGAGAGAGAGTAACCAAAAACGTTTTTCTAATTCTGTCTTTCTCTCTCTCTCTCTCTCTCTCTCTTTTCCTTTACTCTCACCCTCTCCCTCTTTTCCTTTTATGAGAGAGAGAGAGAGTTACCCAAATACTTTTTCTACTTTATATGATTATATTGGTAACTCTCTCTCTCTCTCATAAAAGGAAAAGAGAGGGAGAGAGAGGGTAAAGGAAAAGAGAGAGAGTTAGAAAAAGGTTTTTGGTTGCTCACTCTCTCTAGCATATCTCTCTCTCATATCTCTGTCACTCAATCTCTCCCTCTCTCTCTTTTCCCTCTCTCTCTCTCTCTCTTCTTCGTCTCCTCTCTTCTCTCTCTCTCTCTTTTTCACTGGTGAGAGAGAGAGAGAGCGGCCACCGCGGCGATTATTAGTAACGCTAATTTCTGCATGGTAATACTACTTAATCAGAAAACGATATATATCAATGCGAAAGCTAATAAAATCCTGGCTTTATTGGTAGCCTGTATATTGAACCGCAAAGTTTTGCGACGACGAGTTTAAGGGAATGTTAAGTTCATGCATATTTCTTCAGTCTCATAATGACCTTTACTTAATGTGTTTTACTGTGTTTTATGTGATAATATTATAATCAAACACCTTCTCCTAATTATCTCTCTCGCTCTCTCTATCTTTTTTTTTTTTTTTTTTTTTTTTTTTTTTTACCCTTTATTCTTATAGGTTTTACAGTCAGGAGCTTCAGCTGGACTATGAGAAACTATCTTTGACTTAGGAAATGTGTTGATTTTTCCCTAGCTTAACATACATACATGGGTACTATTCTAAACTCTCTATTTTCTCTAATTCACTATTTCACTACTAAATTAATTTTACTTTTACATGTGTTACTATTCTAATTTTACATTTTATTTTTCACTACTACTAATTATTATATTTTATATATAAAAATATATATTTTTATATAATAATTTTATTATATATATATATATATATATATATTATTTATACATAGTTGAACTTAAGCAAGGGTTTACAGGGTTTTACAGGTATGGGTACTTAATTTTATGGCTGCTTTAAACCAAGCGTTCAAGCACTCTTGAAGGTATGGAGGACCAAGGTAGAGTGAAGCTGTTGTGTCTGCTTACCATGCGGTTTCCCCTTCCGTGTAGCGTGGAAGGAAAGGAAAACCGGCAGAGAGGGCTCCGTCCTGGCAAAAGGCGATTGGTGATGGCCCTGGGAGCAGCAGTTCGTGTGGGTGTGGCCGTGTGGTCTTTCCCAGGGCTGTCGGAGAGCAGCCAGGTGCGGGACGCTGCTTGTTGTGTCTTTGAAGGGCGCACAATCTGCTACGTCGTGACGCTGCTGCAGGGTTGCAGAGGAGGGAGAAGCTGGTCCTGCAGAGCCTTCAGGGCCCTATTAACCCTGGGCCGGGCCCGTACCTTCAAGAGGTCAGTTTCGAAGGGGGGAGGAAAACCACGTGAGGAGGGCGTACTCCATAAAGGGGGGCGGACTAAACTGCATATAAGGTGGTGATCCCTTGGGAGTCAAGAAGGTGTGAGACACGCCGAAAAACAGCTAAGTTTCAGGCGGCTTCCCGCAATGGTCGGATGTGGTC
>JACEEZ010017122.1:32500-40000 GCA_016584305.1 Chionoecetes opilio
TCTCTGTGTTCCTCGTGGCATCACTCCGCTGTACTTACCTACATATTCCCGCCGTAATAAACTTGTGTGTGAACGCTGTGTTTGGTGTAACCCGTGTCTAGCTAAAGAACATACTACACTTATATATCATTTGTTAAGCCTCTGAGTCTTCACCCAAATCACAGTCACAAGGGTTTGTGTTCCGTGTTTCTTTTGTCTTCTTTTGTGAGCTGAGAAAGACTTTGCTACTTCTTATCAGGTGCCTCTGTGTGTGTGTGTGTGTGTGTCCCCCTTGACCTTGATAAATCTTGTAGTCATGTGCTCTATTTATGTAAGATAGTGTACTGGTGTGTGGTAGCTGTAAGTAATATTAATGATAATAGTAGTGGTTGTGGTGGTGGTTGTATTTGTTGATCTTGTATAGATTTTTTTTTATACATTTTTATCACTGAAATGTATGTGTCAAAGATTTATTGCATGTCAACGCTTTGACTGATTTTCGATATTGGACAAGTTTCATATTTGTTTTGATATGTATTGACTTCATCACACACACACACACACACACATGCACACACACACGCACACACATACACACACACACACACACACACACACACACACACACACATACCCACACTTCAATCCACACACACCTTCCCCAACACACATACTCGCCCCTAATACACACACACACACACACACACACACACACACACAATAGCAAAAAAGTTCCACACACGCAGTAGCCTTCCGTACCTAACGTTCACTTTGCGCCGTTCCCTGAATACGAGAAGAGCTCCGGATAATAGGTAATGAGACAAGTTCAATATCCTGCCTCCATCTCTTGTCTCCGTGTCCATACACGTGTCACGTGTAAAACATACATTTCAAAATATTAAAAAAAACTATGCGAAAGAGAAAAAGGTCTCGCTTGTATATGAGAGAGAAAAAAAAGTCTCGCATGAAAATGTTCTTGCCCACTTTTTTTCTTATTTAGGGTCCACGATTTATTTTTCTTATATATACACAGTTCTCATAGGTTAAGTCTGGCTTTAATAGCTGAGCCTGAAAAGGGAGCCGACTTAAGTACTGAGAAAGCGAGAGAGAGAGAGAAAGAGAGAAGGGTCGGGGAAGCAAATAGGCATGCTGTAGTGGGTTGTTGACTGGCAAGCAATGCAGGGCTGTAGTAATGCTGCATAAAGAGCTTCATGAAAGAGGGGAGGGGAACACACGCCGGATGGAGGCGAGTCAACAGAAAAATTGTTCGTTCAAAAATATATAATTCTTGTTATAAAAAAGAATGTCGAAAAAAATGAAGAGCATCTGACTAACAATGGTAGAATAATAAAGCATAAACATCATGAAGGTTATCTAAAAAAGGACCTTATGCGTTTGAAAAAAAATACGCTGTGACCCCATAAAAAGAAAGAAAGAGTAATTGATAGGGTAGCAGCAAATATATAATATGACTGAAAATTCAGAATATGAGAAAATTTAGATGCATAAAAAACAGTCAAAAAAGATATCTGTGAAAAAGAGTGGACACATTAATCCATAAATCTTGAACGCGATTGATGAATAATGAATGTGTACAAACCATTCCATAAATCCCCTAATACAGAGGTAATCTTAGTTAATGTGTCGCGTTGGCTCTATAATCCCTCCTCTGTGGCTTGGCGGGGCTCACTGAGGCTCTATAATCCCCCCTCTGTGGCTTGGCGGGGCTCACTGAGACTATAATCCCCCTCTGTGGCTTGGTGGGGCTCACTGAGGCTCTATAATCCCCCCTCTGTGGCTTGACGGGGCTCACTGAGACTATAATCCCCTTCTGTGGCTTGGCGGGGCTCACTGAGACTATAATCACCCCTCTGTGGCTTGGCAGGGCCTCACTGAGGCTCTATAATCCCCCCTCTGTGGCTTGGCTTGGCTCACTGAGCCTCTATAATCCCCCCTCTGTGGCTTTGCGGGGCTCACTGAGGCTCTATAATCCCCCCTCTGTGGCTTGGACGGGCTCACTGAGGCTATAATTCCCTCTCTGTGGCTTGGCGGGGCTCACTGAGGCTCTATAATCCCCCCTCTGTGGCTTGGCGGGGCTCACTGAGCCTCTATAAGCCCCCTCTGTGGCTTCGCGGGGCTCACTGAGACTATAATCCCCCCTCTGTGGCTTGGTGGGGCTCACTGAGACTATAATCCCCCTCTGTGGCTTGGCGGGGCTTACTGAGCCTCTATAATCCCCCCTCTCTGTGACTTGGCGGGGCTCACTGAGACTATAATCCTCCCTCTGTGGCTTAGCGTGGCTCACTGAGGCTCTATAGTCCCCCCTCTGTGGCTTTGCGGGGCTCACTGAGACTAAAATGGCTTGGCGGGGCTCACTGAGGCTCTATAATCCCCCCTCTGTGGCTTGGCGGGGCTCACTGAGGCTCTATAATCCCCCCTCTGTGACTTGGCGGGGCTCACTGAGGCTCTATAATCCCCCCTCTGTGGCTTGGCGGGGCTCACTGAGGCTCTATAATCCCCCCTCTGTGACTTGGCGGGGCTCACTGAGGCTCTATAATCCCCCCTCTGTGGCTTGGCAGGGCTCACTGAGCCTCTATAATCCCCCCTCTGTGACTTGGCGGGGCTCACTGAGCCTCTATAATCCCTCATCTGTGGCTTGGCGGGGCTCACTGAGCCTCTATAATCCCCCCTCTGTGGTTTGGCGGGGCTCTCTGAGACTATAATCACACCTCTGTGGCTTGGCGGGGCTCACTGAGCCTCTATAATCCCACCTCTGTGGCTTGGTGGGGCTCACTGAGACTATAATCACCCCTCTGTGGCTTGGCGGGGCTCACTAAGCCTAAATGCCCCCTCTGTGGCTTGGTGGGGCTCACTGAGGCTCTATAATCCCCCCTCTGTGGCATTGGCGGGGCTCACTGAGCCTCTATAATCCCCCCTCTGTGGCTTGGCGGGGCTCACCGAGCTATAATCCCCCTCTGTGGCTTGGCGGGGCTCACTGAGCCTCTTTAATCCCCCCTCTGTGGCTTGGTGGGGCTCACTGAGGCTCCTATAATCCCCCCTCTGTGGCTTTGCAGGGCTCACTGAGCCTCTATAATCCCCCCTCTGTGGCTTGGCGGGGCTCACTGAGGCTCTATAATCCCCCCTCTGTGGCTTGGCGGGGCTCACTGAGCCTCTTTAATCCCCCCTCTGTGGCTTAACGGGGCTCACTGAGACTATAATCCCCCCTCTGTGGCTTGGTGGGGCTCACTGAGACTATAATCCCCCCTCTGTGGCTTGGCGGGGCTCACTGAGGCTCTATAATACCCCCTCTGTGGCTTGGCGGGGCTCACTGAGCCTCTATAATCCCCCCTCTGTGGCTTGGCGGGGCTCACTGAGGCTCATAATCCCCCTCTGTGGCTTGGCGGGGCTCACTGAGGCTCTATCATACCCCTCTGTGGGTTGGCGGGGCTCCTGAGCCTCTATAATCACCCCTCTCTGCCAGAATTTGGCTTGGCGGGGCTCACTGAGCTCTATAATCCCCCCTCTGTGGCTTGGCGGGCTCACTGAGGCTCTATAATCCCCCTCTGTGGCTTTGCGGGCTCACTGAGGCTCTATAATCCCCCATCTGTGGCTTGGCGGGGCTCACTGAGCCTCTATAATCCCCCTCTTGGCTTGCGGGGGCTCACTGAGGCTCTATAATCCCTCCTCTGTGGCTTGGCGGGGCTCACTGAGCTCTATAATCCCCCCTCTGTGGCTTGCGGGGCTCACTGAGGCTCTATAATCCCCCTCTGTGGCTTGGCGGGGCTCACTGAGCCTCTATAATCCCCCCTCTGTGGCTTGGTGGGGCTCACTGAGCTCTATAATCCCCCTCTGTGGCTTGGTGGGGCTCACTGAGGCTCTATAATCCCCCCTCTGTGGCCTGGCGGGGCTCACTGAGCCTATAATCCCCCTCTGTGGCTTGGCGGGGCTGTCACTGAGGCTCGGTATGAGATAATCCCCCTCTGTGGCTTGGCGGGCTCACTGAGACTATAATCCCCCACTCTGTGGCTTGGCGGGGCTCACTGAGGCTCTATAATCCCCCCTCTGTGGCTTGCGGGGCTCACTGAGGCTCTATAATCCCCCCTCTGTGGCTTGGTGGGCTCACTGAGGCTTATAATCCCCCCTCTGTGGCTTGCGGGGCTCACTGCGGCTCTATAATCCCCATCTGTGGCTGGGGGGCTCACTGAGCTCTATAATCCCCCCTCTTGGCTTGGCGGGACTCACTGAGGCTCTATAATCCCCCATCCGTGGCTTGGCGTGGCTCACTGAGGCTCTATAATCCCCCTCTGTGGCTTTGCGGGGCTCCTGAGGCTCTATAACCCTGTGGCTTGGCGGCTCACTGAGCTCTATAATCCCCCCTCTGGGCTTGGCGGGGCTCACTGAGGCTCTATAATCCCCCCTCTGTGGCTTGGCGGGGCTCACTGAGGCTCTATAATCCCCCTCTGTGGCTTGGCGGGGCTCACTGAGGCTCTATAGTCCCCCCTCTGTGGCTTGGCGAGGCTCACTGAGGCTCTATAGTCCCCCCTCTGTGGCTTGGCGGGGCTCACTCAGGCTCTATAGTCCCCCCTCTGTGGCTTGGCGGGGCTCACTGAGGCTTGATCATAGTTATGGTATTCAACCCCCGCTTGTTTGAGTAACTATTTGGTTTTCCCCTTGTTAGGCACCTGTGACCTCAAGCTTGGCGGCGCTGAGGTGGTTGTGGTGGTGATAGTGGTGGTGGTGATGGTGATGGTGATGGTGATGGTGGTGATGTAGGTGGTGGTAATAGTGGTGGTGATAGTGGTGGTGATGGTGGCGGTGGTGGTTGTAATAGTGGTGGTGATGGTGCGGTGGTGGTGGTGGTGATGGTGATGGTGGTGGTTATGATATGAATTCCTTCTATTATCACCTTTTTACTCTGGCAATTTTTTATTCGATCATATTAATCTATTTTTTTCATGGATTTTTCTTCGATGCGTAAATTCTGGTTTTCTCTATATGTTTATTAACCTCTTGATTTGTTTTTCTCTTGATCTTTAGGTGGATTTTGTCTTAGAAATCTTTCTATTGATCCAGTCTCTCTCTCTTTCTCCCACTCTCTCTTGCTCTCTCTACTAACCCCCCCCCCCACACTCACACCAATCCATCTTTACTTCTCTCTTTTTTCTGACCATTTTCCTTCCTTCTCTATCTTTCCATCCTCCTCCTCCTCCTCCTCCTGCGGTACTCCAGAGAGATGGAAAGCTGGTGCAGTAATTCACTCCCTCCCTCGAGATCTACTGCCACACTCCTGACGTTCGAAGGTCCCGCTTCTTCCCTCCCTCAGGAGCTACTGTGGCATAGATTATCGTCATGAGATATATTAATATATATATATATATATATATATATAAGAGAGAGAGAGAGAGAGAGAGAAGAGAGAGAGAGAGAGAGAGAGAAGAGAGAGAGAGAAGAGAGAGAGAGAGAGAGAGAGAGAGAGGAGAGAAGAGAGAGAGAGAGAGAGAGAAGAGAGAGAGAGAGAGAGAGAGAGAGGGGAAGAGAGAGAGAGACAGAGACAGAGAAGAGACGAGAGACAGAGAAGAGAAGAGACAGAGAAGAGACGAGACAGAGAGAAGAGAAGAGACAGAGAGAGAGAGAGGGTATAAGCTGGCTTTTTGTAATCATCCGGAATAAATGTATATGTATTACGCGTCAACTAACAATCTCTCTCTCTCTCTCTCTCTCTCTCTCTCCTCTCTCTCTCTCTCTCTCTCTCTCTCTCTCTCTCTCTCTCTCTCTCTCTCTCTCTCTCTCTCTCTCTCTCTCTCTCTCTCTCTCTCTCTCTCTCTCTCTCTCTCTCTCTCTCTCACTACAACGCAACACACTAATCACATCAATAACACAATCAAGGTAGCACTTTGGCTGGCTGTTTCCTTAGGCCTTACCTACCATGACCACCCTTTGCCCTGACCACCTGGGTAAAGGCAGACAGGTGACAAAGGGCGCAGTGATTGGATTAAAGGGCCACCTAATGGGTTAAAAGATTACTGCATCATCGGCAAAAACAAAATCAGTGATCTTGGTGTTGCCGAGGGATGCTCCACAATCACTTTGATCTACAACTTTGCCCAATACCCAGTCCATACAAGTGTGAAAAGTGATGGGGCAAGGACGCACCCTTGCCTCACTCCTGTATTCACAGGAAAGAAGTTGGATACACCTCCCCAAGTTGGAAGTGTTACTTCTTTCTTGTGAATACGGGAGTGAGGTAAGGGTGCGTCCTTGCCCCATCACTTTTCAACACTTGTATGGACTGGGTATTGGGCAAAGTTGTAGGTCAAAGTGATTGTGGAGCATCCCTCGGCAACACCAAGATCACTGATCTTGTTTTTGCCGATGATGCAGTAATCTTTGCAGAGTCGCTGGAGGTCCTGGTGATGGCTCTCGAGTTGCTGCACGAGGAGGCAAAGCCTTTGGAACTTTGAGATCTCCTGGCGTAAGACCAAGGTCCAGGTGTTTGGAGGTCTACTAGATGAAACAGTACAGTCTGTTCATGCTTGCGGCGAGGACATTGAGATCTTGGAAAGTTTTACATACCTTGGTAGCGCAGTCCATACTGACGGCGGGTCACGTCAAGAAGTCTTACGGCGGATTGGCATAGCCCACGGTGTTATGGACTCGCACAGCACGAGTATTTGGCGTTGTCGGTACCTGTGCATGAGGACAAAGATCCGGATCTTCAAGTCGCTTGTGATCCCTGTCTTATTCTATGGTTGTGAGACATGGACACTAAATACCGACTTGAAGAGACGAATCGATGCCTTTGGTAATAGGTGTCTTCACTGAAGCATGGGGTATCGCTGGGATAATTACGTGATAAATCAGCAATTGCACCGTGAGACTGAATCGAGGCCTATTACCTGCATAGTCCATCAGCGCCAACTTCGACTATATGGGCACGTGGTACGCTACCCTGAAACCGATCCTTCCCATCGTGTTGTATCTGTAAGAGACAATCCGGCGTGGAGGAGGCCAAGGGTGCGCCCACAAGGCTCGTGGCTGGGGCAAGTTGATGTTACTTGTCGTGAGCTGCCTGGTATGGGAAAGGAGCCTGCATGGGGACTCGCGCGTGGTGACCCCCGGGAGTGGTGTCGTAAGGTGGGCGCGGCGATGCGCCCCCGGCGTATGCCCCCAATGATTGATAATGGGTTTAAAGGGAGAAGGGTGTGTTTTGAGGGAGCATTGTGTGGTGATGTTAAGGGATGGATGAGGCTACGACAGACTGACGGATGATATGGATGCTGATGGATGTGAGATGAATAATAGATGGATGAATGGATGGATGATTGAATAGGTGATGGATGTGCTTGATCATATTTTTTCTTTTTTCTTCGTTTGAGATTGTTCCTTTTTCATGTTTTCGTTTTTTGCTATCCATCATTCTGTCTTATTATCCATCCGTCGATCGATGTATATCTTCTACCTTTTACTGTTTACGTTTCTTTGTATCCATCATTATATTTTCCTATCCATCCATTGATCGAT
>JACEEZ010017122.1:50000-52500 GCA_016584305.1 Chionoecetes opilio
ACATTTTTGGAACCAGGTCGACGAGGGAAAAATTGTTAAGGCTACTTTGGGGATGATCCGATCGTTTTTATTTTATTTTTATTTTTAGTAGCCTATTAGCGAGAATTGTTGAAAAAAAAGTGTAGTGGTAACTCAGGCCGATGAAGACAACCGTTACTTTTGTCCGTTTTATTTGCACTCCCTTAATCATAGCAGACTGGTCAACTCAACAGGTTGGCCTCGGGGCCCCGAAACAAGATTTGGAAACGAAACAATATATATGAAACACTCGCACACAATTATCCTTAATTACAGGGTTAATAGTTATTAGATCACACGCATACACTACACTCCCCCCTGATCCTATAGATCACTATATTGACATAGTTGCGTAGGTCGGCGCTCCCGGGAGCCCCGACGCAGCTGCGGTCTTTCTGGACTATCTGCTCCCTCCTCGATTGTGCCTTCATCCTCGGAGCCCCTCGCAGGGCCCGGCACCTGGATCAACAAGGCGTCGTCTTCCTCTACCACATCCGGCTGCTCTGACGCTGAAAGTTCCCCCGGGGTGGGCAATGGTGAAGTGACCAAACGCAGATCACGCACATGGCGAGGCATACCGTCAACCTCGACATTCTGGGGCGATACAGGTCGCGTCACCGTGCCCTCGAGGGTCCTGGAGTCGCAGCGCCTGCTGGGGTGGCGGATCCACACGCGATCCCTGACGCTATAGCGGTGCTGGTCGTCCGCTGACTGATTTTGCTGCCTCACCTCGTCGATGCCGAGCAGCCTCACCTCGTACCTAAATATCTGGTTGGCAGGGGCGGATGCAGCGTCGTTCCCTCGTGGCATCACGTTGTAGTGGTAAACCGCCTCTGCCACAGAACAACCTTTCCGCGCCAGTATAGTTTTCACCGTTCGATGGCATCGCTCTGATATACCGTTGCCTGACGGGACATGGGCACAACGGTATCGGATTGCTATGCCCCAGCGATTGGCGAACTCGCCGAACAAGGAGCTGCGGAAGCTGGTGGCGTTTTCAGTTAGCAGCTTTTTGGGCGCTCCTCGCTCCAAAAACACAGACTCCAGCTGCTCAGTGACGCTGGTGGTGTCTTGACGTCTGATGCCCCTCCAGATGGCGTAACGCGATGGGCCGCAATCTATAAGAGTAAGGTAATGTTGATTATTGACATGACAGATGTCCATACTGACTCTGCCCCAAATTTCCGAGACTCCCAACTCCTCTTTTTGCCATGTCTCGGGCGCCGGGTCGATGGACTGACATTCACGGCATACTTGAATAACATCACGTACCTGCTGCCGTTGAACTGTGGGATAGAGTCTTTTGCAGAAATATAGCGTACGCTTGATACCTGGATGTCCGCTGGTCACGTGGATCTTGGCGATGTCCTGCTCAGTGATGGCGACGGCAGTTCTACATGCCAGCTGGTCTCTCTCATGGCCAAGCCACCTCTTCGGCACCCGAGTGAGCGCGTCAGCTTTGTTCTCGGCGGAAGACACGAACCTTATATCTAAACTTAGGCCATATTCTTCAACGATGGCCCGCAGCGTCTCTAAACGCCTGCGGATCAGCATCTCGCTTGAGGCCTTGGTCTTCACTCGTGCTTTCTTTGACAAATTGTCCTTCACCCAATAATACACGGTCCTGGAGTCTGTCATAATGGTTAACCTACTCATTTTCCAAGCAATGGCGAGATTCAACCCCTTGATGACTGCATCCAGCTCAGCAAGGTTTATGTGAGAGCACTCATCCCGTCGCAACCAGCATGCGTCTTCTATAACGTCGCCGTTCACCTCTAAGATTGCTCCCAGCGCGAGAGAGCTTGCATCTACCCACAACGAATTTTCACCACCCTTCACATCCCACCGTCCTCGGGCCGGATCTGATCTCTTCACCTGCCTCAATGTTTCTTCGATCATAAAGCGCAGCTTTGAGTCGGTGACCTCATCTTCCCAGGAAGTGGTGGCCGCATTGGCACGACTTTTCAGGTATGACGCCGCCACTCTCAGCCAGCCACACACAGGCAGGTGACTTGTCAACTGCCCGCACAGAGAGAACACCGTCCGCCTCGTCAGTTTCTCAGGCATGTCTGCGATGTTGTTGTCCCGCTTCCAAAAGAGGCCTCGGCGCTCCCCCCAAACTCTCATGCCAAGCACTCGAGCTCCTTCTTGCACACGCTCGGCAGGCTTGCAGATCAGGCCGTGTCGGCTTAGATGATTCTTAACTTCCACTGCAGAGGCCACACTTTCGTCCACTAGTATGTCGTCCAGATATGGTGAGGCGGCGGAATTAATTCTCTCGTCCCAGCTCAGCACAGTGCTCAAAACCTTTTTCAGGACGAGAGGTGTGATGTTCAGCCCAAAGCCCAACCTTGTCAGGCAGTACCGCATTCCTCGAAACACCACCGTCTGGTATGACCACAGCGACTGGTGGACATGGATTTGCAGGTAGGCTTTACGCAAATCCAGGAGAGCGACTCTCTGACCCTGTCTGCGCCACTCT
>JACEEZ010017122.1:57500-85670 GCA_016584305.1 Chionoecetes opilio
CTCTACGGCAAATAACTCTACAGCCACTAATTCTACAGCCACTCACTTTACGGTCAATAACTATACAGCCACTCGCACTACAGCCACTCTCACTCTACGACCACTAACCCTACAGCCACTCTCACTCTACGGCCACTATCTCTACAGCCACTAACTCTACAGCCACTAACTCTACAGCCACTAACTCTACAGCCACTTTTACTCTACGGCCACTAACTCTACAGCCACTAACTCTACAGCCACTTTTACACTACGGCCACTAACTCTACAGCCACTAACTCTACAGCCACTAACTCTACAGCCACTCTCACTCTACGGCCACTAACCCTACAGCTACTCTCACTCTACAGCCAATCTCACTCTACAGTCACTCACTCAACACTCTACAGCCACTATCACTCTACAGCCACTCACCGTAGCCTCGCCGCGGGCCTTCCAAGTTTTCTTCACGTATGCAAACATCGCCTTGGCCACCACCACCGACCTCCGTCTTGCCAAGTGGCCACTCCACCTCCTTGCCTTGGCCTCGCCTTTTTCCTGGAGGACCTCACTCAGCAGGTGAAGAGGTGTGGTGAGGTGTCGCCCCAAACCTGTCCCATGCAAGTTTTTTGGCGTGTGTAAATTTAAGAGGGGGTTGTAAAGCCTCCCGCGCCACAAAAAGGGTCTGAAACCGTATAACTTTTCTTCATGAATTTTAGTTTTGCGATGTTGTGTTTTTGTTTTAGTGTGAGTTTTATGGTTGATGTACGTAGGAGTGAGAGAGTGTGTGAGGCAGGGAGGAGGAGGACCATGTGTGTCATTGCTGTTTGTCATGCCACACCACACGTCGAAACGGATATACCAAGACATAATTAAAATTGAAGGTGCGATAGATGTATGTATGGTCCTTGTATGGAGGTGTGTGTGTGTGTGTGTGCGTGTGCGTGTGCGTGTGCGTGTTTATGTGTGTGTGTGTGTGTGTGTGTGTGTGTGTGTGTGTGTGTGTGTGTGTGTGTGTGTGTGTGTGTGTGTGTGTGTGTGTGTGTGTGTGTGTGTGTGTGTGTGTGTGTGTGTGTGTGTGTGTGTGTATGTATGTATGTATGTATGTAGATGCGCGTGTGTGTGTGTTTCATCCTCGAACTTTTCACCACACTTTCATGTTTATACGCGTCCAGGTTTTTTGTACTTTAATCCATCCATTCATTCACCTGAGTTCCAAAATCTTCAAGAAATACCCTTTATCCCGAGGCGACAGCGGCTGGCGAGCCTTCTCCCCTGGGCGCTTTTCCCATTGCTTAAGATACACTGAACCATAAACACGGCGGGACGTTGCGCTGAAAGTCCTCTTGTGGCGAGACGACATAAAGAAAGTAGCCTCAACAGTTTTTCTTCCGCTGAACGAGACCATGGGGGATGGACACACACACGCACACGCACACACACACACACACACACACACCACACACACGCACGCACGCACGCACGCACGCACGCACGCACGCACGCACGCACGCACGCACGCACCGCACGCACGCAAAGCACGCACGCACGCCCCGCACGCACAGCACACACACACACACACACACACACACACACACACACACACACCACACACCCCACACACAACACACAACACACACACACACACACACACACACACACACACACACACACACACACACACACACACACATCGCCAAGCGAGCAATGCACTCAACAGGGAGAACACACAAGAATATTCCTGTCCCTTTTTACTGCCCAACTCCAGCTGTGAGAATATTTCGACTCAAAGAGCCTCAGATATGGATCCTGTATAGTGGCTTGTTTCTTTCGGCGACTCACTCCTACTCCGCCCCCCTCCTTCCCTTCCTCGTCCCACTCTTACCCCCTTCGTCCTCCTACCCCCAACTCCCTCTCACAGGCACTCTATCTAGACACTCACGAACCGCCGCCCAACATATGGTTCCTCTGCTTCGCTTGGTGCACCGCCGATACCCACACTAAATCAACAGTAGCGGTGAGGAGAAATAGAGCAGCGGCAGCGTCACGGCCCGCAGCGATACGTTAGGTGGTATGCAATGAAGGTGAGGGACGGAGAGGGAGGGTACAGGGACGGGTTTTAATCTCATGTGTGTGTGTGTGTGTGTATGTGTGTGTGTGGGTGGGTGTGTATATGTGTGTGGGTGTGTCTATGTGTGTGTGTGTTGGGTGGGGGGGGAGGTCTTAGGACAGCCAAAGCAGGAAATAGAACAAAGAAAACAAAGAGTATTGAAATAAAAGTTTAGTGCTTGTAGAATGAAAAGAGAGAGAGAGAGAGAGAGAGAGAGAGAGAGAGAGAGAGAGAGAGAGAGAGAGAGAGAGAGAGGAGAGAGAGAGAGAGAGAGAGGGAGAGAGAGAGAGAGAGAGAGAGAGAGAGAGAGAGAGAGAGAAGAGAGAGAAAAGAGAGAGAGAGAGAAGAGAGAGAGAGAGAGAGAGAGAGAGAGAGAAGAGAGAGAAGAGAAAAAAGAATAATACAATGAACCGTGAACATGCTTCCCACTTCCACAAACACTTCCACCAATTCTACACGATGACCAAAACACGAAAAATAAATATATAACAAAGACAAGATGAAATAAATAGAAAATGCTGGGTGCTACTATAGTGTGCGGTCTACATCATGGCCTGCAGTCTACGCTCCCCTAACGTGCGGTCTACAAAGATCCCGCCTGACCTGACGTGACCTGACTACCCCATAGCTTTAATGTGCATTCTAACAAGTCCACACCTGACCTGACCTTACCTGACCTGAGTACCGGGACCCTACCCAACCTTATAAAATAGGAATCAACGAAGTAATGTCTCAGTATCCTCCTAAAATTCAAGCCGAGAACATCAGTCTAACACTCCTTCTTAACAATGCTGTTGAAAGAATTCTACAGAAGTGTCAACTTGACAGAAGAAACAGCGGTTAAGTATTTACGTGAAAGCAATCTTCTGGACACACCACAAGAAGCAGAGCCTTGTCATCGATTTGGTAGTGTTATGCAAGAAAAAATAAAAAGTAACAGGCGTGGGGAATATCGGCCTGTGCTTCATAAATTTCTTACTAAAGTTTTGTTTTTTCTATAATACTCTACTGTATAATAGACAATATCATATAGCAATAGTAAGTTGCAGCTTGAAGTGTAGGAGTGTAGAGTGTAAGTAGCGAGTAAGAAATGTAGACCGCACGCTATAGTGTAAAATGTCCCGGTAGACCGCACGCTATAGTGCAAATGTCCCGATAGACCGCACGCTATAGTAGCACCAAATGCTGTTTGTCTAGTATAGTGACAAAGACTTAAGGTTACGGGCACACGTAGCGCCTTGGGGATCAGGGCTTCACGTTCCTGCCACACACGAGTACTTGGACAGCGGGAAGACGCGGCGGGAGTGAGTCTGTATAAGTGAGCTCCTCCCGCCTTCCCCACCGAGCAGGAAGCAACTGTAGTATTCCTTAGCCTGACACGGGTTGACATGGGCTATACGAAACACTAAGTGGCACATACTAGTTTATTAACAGCGGAAAGTGCACGAGAGTATGAGAACGTGTGTGTGTTCTCTCTAGAGGCCAAGGCGAGACTCAAAAGGAGGCTGTTAATATTTCGTCATGTTGATTTTTATTACGACAAATAATTATTATCTAATGGGTTTTTTCAATTTCATTATTATTACAATGTGGGAGATAACTATTTGTTATCATAATTATAAAGTAAATCATATAATAAAGTTATCATATCATAAAGTTTTATTCTATTTATTCATGATGTGGCAAAGACAAATTATGCTAGAGTGAGAAAACACGTGATGATATGGGAGACTTGATAATGACACAGGAGGGAATGTTTATGCATTTCTTTTTGCTTTTTTGTGAGGTGAGGGTACACACACACCCACCCAACCACCCACCCACCCACCCAACCACCCACCCACCCACCCAACCACCCACCCAACCACCCACCCACCCACCCACCCACCCACCCACCCACCACCCACCCACCCACCCAACCACCCACCCACCCACCCACCCACCCACCCACCCACCTTGGGTTTGGGCTGGGGAAGGGGAGGGAGGAAAGGAAGTGACCGTCAGAGGAGTGTTGCTTATGGTATACCTACTTGACAGGACAGGAGGAGGGACGAGGAAAAAAAGTTAGTGATGAAGAGCTAAGTTTTGGTGGTGCGAGACAAGTTTACCGATTACTCCTTCATAGTGGAAAGTGTCATTCTGAACCTTGTATAACCCATAGGAAAAAACAGACCCTGATGCAGGGATGAGACAAGGAGGAGAGAGGAGACGTGGCTGCGGGAAGGGAAGGNGTATTTAGGTTAAATACGGGAGGGAAACTACGTAGTGGATCAACTGGGTGGTTTATGGTCTTTCGTCTACCAGATCTCTCGTCCCCGTCGGCGAAAGTTTCAACTGTTCACTTTGTTCAGTGTTCCTATTATCTACAACTCAATATTTATATTTATTAAGCTTTTACCTGTGGTTTTGTATAAATAACCTAACCTAACCATTACCGTCGGCCAGAACTCCCGGTTTGTGTCGGGACGAGAATCTCGGTAAACGAGAGTATACCGGCTGGGCGGCGTCCTCCATACATGTAACACTTTTTTGATTTCCGACAAAAACGAGCGCCAGATTCATTCAATGCATTCCAAAACTATTCAGGAAAACTAAGTTACGGCCTCGAAATCAGTGAATGCTCATTACCGAAATTGTACTGATTTTGTTTATGGTGGGGACAGCAACCGGGCTATTTGTTCCCCGGAACGAATCGCGTGTGTGAACGTAATCGGGCACACGGCCGCTATTTTCCGGTTCCCCAGGGCATTAATTTTGGGTATGGATGGGATCCCTTCTGGGGCATTTAAGTATGCGCCCCCCAGCCTGGTTACTTGGCTCTGTCTCTTCATCAATGCCTGTGTCTGCCATCAGTACATACCCAGTCAGGTCTTGGTAGTGCTTATAGAGCCTTTATTTAAGAGCAAAGTGAAGGACCCTGCTAACTCTGGGAATTTTATGCCCATTGCCATAGCGACCGCCCTGTCCAAGGTGCTGGAGAAAGTGGTGCTCCATCGTCTTGAGGCCTACCTGTATACACTGGACAATCAGTTCAGCTATAAGAAAGGCCGTGGCACTGAGATGTGTGTGTAGACATTGAAGAATATCATTCATTACTACACTTCCAGAAATTCACCTGTTTATCTGTGTTTCCTGGATGCCAGAAAGGCGTTTGATAGAGTGAATTACTGGAAGCTCTTTCATAAACTTCTTGACAGGGGTACACCTGGGTACATTGTTAATTTATTAATGTACTGGTACACTACCCAGGAATTTACTGTTAAGTGGGGTAATTCCTTCTCGCTGTCCTTTAGTACAGCCAATGGTATTCGGCAGGGGGGGATTTTATCCCCTACCTGTACAATGTGTACACGGATGATCTCAGTGCCAACTTTCGTGATACAGTTATCGGCTGCCACATACATGATGGGTGCATCAACTTACTGAGCTATGCTGATGATATGGTACTGCTCGCACCCACTGCGGATGCGTTGCAGGACCTTATCAATGTGTGTCAGGTGTATGCTGCCAAGCATGACATTGTCTACAACACCACTAAGACAGAGTGCATGGTAGTATCACCGGCACGCGTTTAGGTGAATTACCTGAAAACAGCATGGCTCGGTGGGTCTGCCCTCACTTGTGTGGATAGATTCGCATACTTAGGCCATGTTATATCCCACGACATGGCTGATGATGAGGCTATCATCAAGCAGACCACCAAAGCTTCTTGTCGTGGGAAATACTCTACAGAGGAAATTCTCCTACTGTAGCAGAGAGGTGAAGATGGAGTTATTCAGGAGTCACTGCTACTCTATATACTGCAACTCGCTGTGGTCGCGGTACAAGGTGGCCACTATGAACCGCCTTAAGGTCTGTCACAATGACATCCTTAAAAGGCTTCTGGGGCTGCCCAGGTGGTGCAGCTCGTCCCTGACTTTCGCTAGGAACAGGGTGAACAATCTGGATGTGATCCGTCGACACTCCGTGTTCAGTTTAAGGAGTAGGGTGGAACTCTCTACGAACTCCATCATCACCTCTGTCAGGCAGAGCTCGGCCTATGTATGTGGACCTATACAACAGCGGTGGCTGGGTCTGCTGTTTGTGAAGAATGTGGGGTAGCACAGGTGTCCATGTATGCTTTTCTATGTACTTTATTACTATGTCCCCTACTGTGCCTATACTATGTTCCTGTTTTTTGTTTTTGCTCTAGTACTTAAGTTTACTCCTTGGGTTGTTCTTGTTGCTTGGTTTTTGTCTGTATGCCTCCGGGCGAGAATAAAATTATTATTATTATTATTACTATTATTATTAATATACAGGATTTGGCCAGTGTGAGCGTTCTTAAGGCCGTATATATTATATTATATATTATAGTATATATATATATATATATATATATATATATATATATATATATATATATTTCTTTTTTTACATTTAAAGGACTGACCAAGGGCAAAACAAAAAAAGTTACAGAAACCCCGCTTAGTTGCCAGTCTCTATAAAGGAGACAGTAAGATAATATACAAAGGGGGGTGGGTCAATTTAGTTCGGGAGGTGTCTTGTTGCTCCTCTCTTGAAAAGATTTAAGTCGTAGAAAGGAGGAAAAAGAGAAACCGATAGAGAGTTCCAGAGTTTACTAGTAAAGGATATGAAAGAGTGAAGATACAGGTTAAGTCTTGCATTAGGGAGATGGACAGAAGAGGAATGAGACTGAGTAGAAAGTCTTGTACAGCGAAGCCGCGGGAGAGGGGGAGGCATGCAGTTAGTATGTCCAGAAGAGCAGTGAGCATGACAATAACGGTAAAAGATAGCAATATAAACAACATTAAGGCGATGATTTAAAGATTGAAGACAGTCAGTCAGAGGAGGGGAGTTGATGAGACGAAAAGCTTTTGACTCAACCCTGTTTAAGAGGGCTGTATGAGTGGATCCCCCCAAAACATGAGAGGCATACTCCATACATAGGCGGATAAGGCCCCTGTACAGAGCAAGCAACTGGGAGGGAGAAAATAATGGACGCAAACGCCACAGGACACCTAACTTCATAAATTATAAGCTGTTTTAGCAAGAGATAAGATGTGAGATTTCCAGTTCAGATTTTTAGTAAAGGATACTTCTAGTATGTTCATTGTAGAAGAGGTAGACAGTTAAGTGTCGTTGAAGAAGAGGATTGTTGTCTGGAAGGTTATGTCGAGTTGATAGGTGAAGAAATTGGGTTTTTGAGGCATTGAACAAAACAATGTTTTCTTTGCCCCAATCAGAAATATTACATCTCTCCGTGAATCACTTAGTTTCTGTTGAGTTGAGCGTCTAATGAATGACGTAAAAAAATGCAGGGTAGAATCATCACCGTAGGAGTGGATAGGGCTTCGAGTTAGACTTAGAAGATCATTAATGAATAATAGAAAAAAAAAGTGGCTGATAGGACAGAAACTTGAGGAACACCACTATGATAGACTTAGGAAAAGAACAATGACCGTCAACAGTAGCTGCAATATAACCGTTAGAAAGGAAACTTAAGATGAAGGTGCAGAGAGAAAGATTGAAACCGAATGAGGGTAGTTTAGATATTTAAGATGTGTGCCAGACTCTATCAAAAGCTTTTGACATGTCAAGGGCAGCAGCAAAAGTTTCACCGAAATCCCTAAAGGAGGATGACCAAGATTCAGTTAGGAAAGCCAGAAAATCCCTTGTAGATCGCCCTTTACAGAAACCATATTGACGATCAGATAGAAGATTGTGAGCAGATATATGCTTAAATCTTCTTATTAAGTATATTCAAAAACTTTAGAAGAGGCAGGAAGTCAAAGCTATAGGACGATAGTTTGAAGGATTATAACGATCACCCTTATGAGGAACAGGTCGAATGTGAGCAGACTTCCAGCAAGAAGGAAAGCTGGAAGTAGATAGACAGAGATAGTAGAGGAAAAGTTTGACCAGGCAGGGTGCAAGCACAGAAGCACAGTTTTTGTATACAATAGGAGGGACTCCGTCAGGACCGTAAGCCTTTCGAGGATCTAAGTCAGAAAGGGCAAAGAAAACATCATTATGAAGGATCATAATAATAGGCATAATAAATTATGAGGGTGGAGGAGGAACAAGACCTTCATCAACCAGAGTGGAATTTTTAGCAAAGGTTTCAGCAAAGAGTTCAGTTTTATAAATAGATGAGACAGCT
The DNA here is from genome assembly GCA_016584305.1 of Chionoecetes opilio. NCBI lineage: Eukaryota > Metazoa > Arthropoda > Malacostraca > Decapoda > Majidae > Chionoecetes > Chionoecetes opilio. The sequence continues at coordinate 65,753 of JACEEZ010017122.1, forward strand.
GTGAAGCCATTTGGGTGAAGCATAGTAGGACAGATGCAGAAGCAAAATTGTTTGAGATGTTATTACCTAGATGCCAGAAGTCACGAGAGTAGTTTGATTCAGAAAGATTTTGACATTTACTATGAATGAAGGAGATTTTGGTTAGTTGAAGAAAAGATTTGGCATGATTTCGGGCAGAATAATAGTGAGGATGAGTTTCAGGAGATGGATCGTTACGGTACCGTCTGTGAGCAGCCTCTCTATCTTGGACAGCATGAGAACAAGCAGAGTTAAACCAAGTTTGACGAGCTTTAGGATTAGAAAAAATGTGAGGAATGTATGCCTCCATGCCAGAGACAATAACCTCAGTAATGTGCTCTGCATAAAAAGATGGGTCTCTGACACGGAAGCAATAATCATTCAATGGAAAATCAGAGTAGTATTGTCTTAGGTCCTCCCACTTAGCTGAGTTGAAATGCCAGAAGAACCTCAGCTTAGGTGTGTCCCGAGGCGGCACCGGAGCGATAGGACAGGTTACAGGAATAATATTGTGAGCGGAGGAGCCCAACGGAGAAAATAGTTTCACAGAGTAAACAGAAGTGTTAGTAATTAAGAAAAGGTCAATAATGTAAGGCGTGTCTCCAAGACGGTCTGGAATACGGGTAGGGTGCTGCACCAGCTGCTCTAGGTCCTGGAAGATAACAAAGTTGTAGGCTTGTTCCCCAGTTTGTTGGCGAAAAACGATCTTCTCCGGCTTGTTGCCGGAGCCAACTGCCGACTGATGGGATTTTGGCTACAGCGCGGCTGGTGGCATCCTTGAGCCGGAACGATGTCAGGTCTTACTGCCAGATGACTTCGCAAAACCATGTAAATGCACGTCCTGTGCCACTAAGCGATGTGTTTGTAGACAATATGAGCTAATTTGTTGTCAGTACTGCAGCTGCCAAGCTTCTGACAAAGGATGTAATAATCCAGCTAAGCTAGTTAGATAAAGGATAGGTGCTGGATGATTATGTACTAAGTGACCCCAGCCCACACGCCTCGTGAAAATTGGTCTCACCTTTATTTTTTCAAATATCTTTGCCACCATAATCATTCCCTTCATGAAAATATCCCTCCACCTCCTCCTCCATCTCCGTTATCGGGTCTCCTGGTATTTTTTGCTAATATATATTCCTCCACCACTTTCTCCTCCTCCTCTTTCTCGATATCTCCCTCTCTTTCCTCCTACTTGTCATCATTATCATAATCGTTAACATCATTATCATTATAGTCAACATCATCATAATCATCATCATTATCATTATATATGTATAATCGATACAGGTGTTCACTTCCATTGTCTTATTAACACCAAATACCATTACCTATCAATATTATTACACTATCAATAACACTGCACAATCACAATTGCCTTCAATATATATTGACAACATGACAGGGCTCTAGTTGGCGCACCGCGAGCCAACGATACCCAGGTGACTGGGAGCGATGTGAAGGAGCGTGGTGCTCTTTACTTATGCCCCTTACCTGTCTCTTCAGCACCCTGTCGTCAATTAACTGTTACCACTGCAGGTAAGAGCCTCTCTGTCTGTCTCTGTCTCTCTTTTTATCTCTATGTGCTTCTCTCTCTCTCTCTGTCTCTCTGTCTCTCTGTCTCTCTGTCTCTCTGTCTCTCTGTCTCTCTCTCTCTCTCTCTCTCCCTCTCTCTCTCTCTCTCTCTCTCCTCTCCTCTCTCTCCTCTCTCTCTCTCTCCTCTCTCTCTCTCTCTCTCTCTCTCATTCATTCTCTACTCTTATCTCAGTCTCTTCTCTCTCTCTTCTCATCTCTCTCTCTCTCTCACTCCTCTTATCATATCTGTATATATTTATAGTACTATATTATAAATAATATATCTGATTCTCCTTCTCCTATCTCTTGTCTTATTGTATAACGTTCACATCGCTTTTATCCATGATCCTGTCCATATTATTGTTTTTTATCAATGAACTGCGGTTTTGTACTACAACATAATTCTGTTTTACCTGTTTCAAACGGACTGTCCAATACCTGTACATAAAGTTTCACTTTTTGATATGATTTCCATGACTATAGTCATATGTTGGGGTGAATTGAATCATATAATCTCAAAAAGTTCACTATAATTCTCCGCGGATATCATGTCGAGTTAATTCGAGTTCCCAATCAAGCACAGTATAGTTGTATGTTAATCACTAATGTTGTTAATGTGATACCGTGTGGGAGCTTGCCATCACGATGTACCCATAATGCTGCTTTTTGTCAGAGTCAGGTCTTCCTCAAAGATTCATATGCATAGATATGATATGGCATGCAAAACGAATCAATGAAGCTTCATCCTTTTGCCCATAAGCTAGTTGTATTTCCCTGACACGAATAAAACGGATATGGATCAGGGATCAGGATTACAGACAAATGTATGCTGGTGTGACCAACGTAGTTGCGATCATATTCAAGAAAAGGACGATATTGAATATTACAAAAATGTAGAACTTTACGCCACCTTCCCACTTATGTTATCCTTTCTTTCCACACATTCTGCAAATTAACAGATAATGGGTCGAAGGGAGGAGCTGCAACAAGGAATACTTCACTTTGCAAGACTATGGATGGCTTGGCGGCTCACTCGATTGCGCCCTGAAGACCCAGACTCTATAATAGTGGTGAGCTTTTGATAAGAAATAAATATCGATAAGAAGGAGAGAGAGAGATTAAGAGAGAGGAGAGAGAGAGAGAGAGAGAGCAGGAGAGAGTAGAGAAGAGAGAGAAGAGTGAGAGAGAGAGAGAGAGAGAGAGAGAACTGACGAGGAGAGAGAGAGAGAGACGGAGAGAGAGAGAGAGAGAGAGGAGAGAGATTTATTGTCACACAACAAAATAACATATTGTAATGATAAAAATCATAGTCAGCCTAGTCAGTCACATACTAATAAGGAGCAAGTAAAGTTATGTATCTCTACACAAGGCAGAGAGGTCAGTGAAGAAATAACAAGGATGTGGATGTTACGAGGAGATGTGTGCATAAGTGGGTGGAAAGTTTCACGGTGGAAAGCATCGTCGCGACAGCCGCGACACCAGAACATTATAAGTGGCCAGGGCGAGGATGTAAAAGTCATATCGCAATATTTTTCTTGCCTTAATTGAGGATGGGCTCCACTTGACGTTTCATGACATTTAGGTGCTGCTGATGTTTTACACCCTCGCCCATGGCCATTATACTGTTATGGTGCGCGGCTGTCGCGACGATGCAACCCCCGTGAAACATTCCACCCACTTATGCACACATCTCCTCGTAACATCCACAATCCTTGATATTTCTTCCACTGCCTCTCTGCCTTGTGAGAATACAATAACTTTAATTTGCTCTTTTGTTAGGTCTTTCTTGCCACTCATTATGAAAACAATGATTGTCATACCAACGCGCGTCTGTTCAAATTACTCGCGGGAAGGAAGGCGATACTTTTTAAAATGCTTCGTCTATAATTGACAAGTGGCATCTGAACATTCCTCAACGGTCTTGATGGACTGCCCGTGCCTTAAACAAGCTGCCATATGTAAGATATCTCTCTCGGAAGTCAATAGGCTGCCATAGAGTACATTTTCTGAATTCCCGTATGGAAGCGCTGTGTTATGATGTCGCGAACAATGCTTTGGCGCGCTGTGTACTAGTCAGCTATTGGCTTTCTTGGGAGATTTTCTCACGACATTAGTGTTCTAGGGTTTTAAGGTTGTTGATGACAGTTTTGATTTCTAAAAGTGATGTTGGACAAAAAAAACAAAAAAAACAGAACAGGTTCAGGCAGGTATGAAGTATATGGAAATGTGGATGGTTGGATATTCAAAGCTAACTTTTTTGTAATATTACAGAAATACTCATGAAATGATTCAGCTATTTTTTATTATTACTTGAAACATTTTCCTGGAAAGAAATTGAATCTGGCAATTTCTGCTTATTATATTTCCCTAATAATGAATTGATTGTTTCCCATGTCTTCTTGATATCACCCGCATTATCCTTTAGTTTAGATTTATAATACTTTTCTCTAGCTGCTTTTATCAGAGAAGTAAGTTTATTTATATATTGTTTGAAAATTTTCCCATATGTAAGTGGCCATTTAGCATAAAGTTTCTGTAATGTATTACGATGTTTGATGGAAGTTTTTGTTGCTTCGGTTATATACGGTTTACCAATATGTTTTTCTTTGAAAGTGCATTATTTTAGAGGGAAGTGTATATCATAAAATTTCTGAAAACTTTTCATGTAGATATCAAAACTTTCATTTAAATCATTAGTATAATCTATGTCTGAGGTCCACTTGAAATTCAGCAAATCCTTCTTAAATGACTCTATAGATAGATTGTTGTATATTCTTTTGGTCACAGTAATTGTGGAAGACTGTATGATAGCATTATTATCAATTGAAAAAATACTGATGACTGGAAAATGATCAATGATAAAAGTATAATGAATGCCACTTACTTGGTGATTATGTAGATTGCTTGTCCATATATTACACTGGGGAACAAATTTTTGTTGAGTTAGGTCTGACACTTGTTATTAAGTAATTTTTGGGTGCTGAATCCAAAACTGATCTCAGTTTTTCTCTATCACAAGTTTTTGAACTGTAGGATTTTCGTTTTCTTAAAAAATATGAAAAATACTGTACATAACAGTAACAGTGCTTATTTTATAAAAAGTTGCATATGTTAACATACAATGAACAATGAAAGAAATAGGCATGAATAGAATGTTTATTTAACATTATCATGTTTTTAGAAAGGATAAGGCTATAATTGTGTGCAGGTTAAGGTAAAAATTTACGTTTGTAGCTTTGTCTGGAGTTTTCAACTTGAGGACTATCGCATTTGATGCTCCAACAATAGTCAGCCATCATATGCACATCCCATCTACCCTGGTAACGTTCTTCCATAACCTTCAAATCTTGGTGAAATCGTTCACCTTGCTCGTCGCTAGCAGCACCAAGATTTTCCGGAAAGTTGGCAAGATGGCTATGCAAAAAATGTACTTTAATACTCATGCTGCAACCAAGAGCTTTGTAGCTCTCCAATAGTTTCTGAACAATTTCTGTGTAATTACTTGCACGTGTATTTCCAAGAAAGTTCTTGACGACGTCTTTGAATGATAGCCAAGCATTCTTTTCAAGGTCTGACATAGTACCGTTGAAATGTTCATCTTTGATGAGCTGTCGAATTTGTGGACCATCAAACACACGGCCTTGATTTTTTCAATTGACAGTCCAGGAAATGCCAAGATGATGTACTTCAAACAGTCGCCATCAGTTGACAATGCTTTTACAAATTGTTTCATGAGACCTAGTTTTATGTGCAGAGGTGGGAATATTATTTTCTTCCTGTCAACAAGTGGCTCATGTACAATGTTAGGATCTCCAGGTTTAAGATCAGATCTCGGAGGCCAATTCGTCTGAACCCAATGCTTCTCTCGAGCTCTGCTATCCCACATACAGAGAAAGCAGGGATACTTTGTGTATCCACGTTGTTGACCAAGAAGGAAGGACACCATTTTAAGGTCAACACAGATGATCCAATTGTGTTTGTCATATTGCAATAACTCAATGACTCTCTTTACATCTCCATATTTTTCACGAAGACAGACCGAATGCCCAATAGGGACTGCGCCAAACAAATTGCCATTGTGTAGAAGGACAGACTTCAAGCTCCGCTTTGAGCTATCAATAAACAATCACCATTCATTTGGATTGTAGATTGAAAGCCCTAATTCCTTCAGTAAACCAGGAATGTTATGGCAAAACACAAAACCGCTGGCACTTCGAAAGTACTGCAGAAATGTACTTTCTCTGGTTCGAAAGTATGATACCTTCACTCCTTGTTCAAGTATGTTTTTCTCGTTCAGTCTTGATGCTAGTATTTCTGAAGCTTTTTTGGATAGGCCCAAATCACGTGCTAAATCATTCAACTCGTGCTGATCAAATCCCTACGAACTGAATCCTCGTGAATGTCAAAATCTGCATCATTGCTGTTACTGCGTTCTTCAACATCACTCAGATCTTCTAGAGGAGGTAGTTGTTCGAAAACTGGCACTGGAATTTCAGCTGAATGAGGCATTGGTCTTATAGCTGACGGTAGATAAGGATATTCTATTTTACTTTTATTTTTCTTGTTAAATCCTGATGTTTTTTCACTAAACAAAAGTAACAGTCTGTGGAATGATCTTTTTGCTCTCGCCAAACCATGGGGATACCAAATGCCAACTTTTCACGTGTTCCTTTGGTCCACATCCGTAATCTCTCGACACACTGCTTGCACACTTTGTGAGGGGCCCATAGCTTGTCTTGATCACCGAGTTTCACTTTAAAATATGCGAAATATGCTTGTTTGACAAATACGCTGATGCTTGCCCTCTGACTTGGAATGGTGAAACTACCACATATATAGCAGAAGGAGTCAGGGTTGTTTAGGCATTTACGACGAGACGTAGCAGGAGCAGACATGATCTGAAACAAAAGAAATATATACCTATGCAAATAAAACACTAAGCTGGAATAGTTACAAGCTTTGAAAACAAAAAAAAACAGCATAAAACGAAATAGAAATTACAATGGTATGTTGTTACAAGGTTAAGAGAAAAGCCATAACAAATCCTCCTAATTCCTACTATCCTAGCTTTCTGTTTGCAGATATTGATAGTACTGACCTATTAGGAGATGCACACACCTCTCACCGCACTGTCTCAATTGTAACTGCACAAACAAGTTGCCACATAGCTCTCGATGAGTCAAATCGTAATCAGCTGGCAAGTTTTACTACAGCTCACAAGTGGAATTTTGCTTATCTGGAGGGTAAGCTGTGGAGAAAAAACTTGACGTGCTAGAAAAAAACTGACTACGGATTTGGAAACAGCATGCCAATTTTAGTCTAAATAAGCTCAAAAATCTAACTCAACAATTTATTTTTTTCAAATTGTTCCCCAGTGTTATCAATTAAAGAAGCTGAAATACTGGTTCCTCTAGTGGGCTTATTTAATGTTGGAAAAAAATAACATGAATATAGCAGGTTAATAAAGTCATGCACCATATTTTCATTATTAAGTAAATTTACATTAAAGTCTCCCATTATGTAACATGGGAGATTTTCACCTACTAATGATTCAGCAATATCTATAATAATATAAGCGAAAGTGTGTGTGTGTCTGTCTGTCTGTCTGTCCGCGATAGGTGCCGCCCCCTGTGGCGGAATCCCATCATATGTCACAGTTTTGGAATCAGGTTGACCAGGGGAAGGTTTTAAGCCCACTTATAGGATGATCCAATCACTTTGTTTCTTCTTTTTTTAGCAGCCTATTAGCGAGAACTGTGAAGAAAAAAAAGTGGGTTGCGAGAATTGAGGAAACCTTGATGTAGGGTGATGGGTAATAGGTGAGTGAATGGGTGGGGTGATGGGTAATGGGTGTGGGGTGATGGGTGAGTGAATGGGTGAGGGAATAGGTGGGGGGTGATGGGTAATGGGTGAGTGAATGGGTGTGTGGTGATGGGTAATGGGTGTGTGGTGATGGGTAATGGGTGGGGGGTGATGGGTAATGGGTGAGTGAATGGGTGGGGGGAATACATACATTTCAGGAAAGTTAGAAGGGGCTATCTGGAGAGTCTGTGTTTGGTGGGCCGAGGTGGTGGGTAATGGGTCTATCTGGAGAGTCTGTGTTTGGTGGGCCTTCGGCCCACCAAACACAGGTGGTGGACATTGGCCCACCAATAGCCCTCCGCAGGAGCTAGCCAAAAAGTCCGCCCGGAGGGCGGCTTTGCTTTCAGGAAAGTTAGAAGGGGCTATGGTGTGAATGGGTTGGCGTTAATACATACATTTCTACATCCATGATTTCAGGAAAGTTAGAAGGGGCTATCTGGAGAGTCTGTCTTTGGTGGGCCGAAGGCCCACCAATAGCCCTCCGCAGGAGCTAGCCAAAAAGGCCGCCTGGAGGGTGGCTTTGCGGCTAGTATGCAATATAAAAGGAACTCATCAACTTTAGCATTTGCTGCTATGTAGATAATCCCGACAATAAACCTGAAAGGTTGAGTAACTTTCACGAAGAGTGATTGAATGTGAGGCAATTGAAGAGAAGAAATATTGTGTAGTGATAAGCTTTGAAGTTTTTTGTGTCGAAAAATTACCATGCCACCTCCACGAGTATTCCTGTTTTGAAAATGAGAAGAGTAGTTATTTATATTATAAAGTGAGCAGATTGAATAATTTAGTAGTCTCAGAAAAACCTACTACGTCAAAAACAATATCAATTTGGTCTAAGCACTGGTCAAAAAAAGTTTCAAAATAAAGAGGTAGGCTAGAAATATTATAAGCTAACAATTAAAGACTAGGACTAGATATACTTCGCATTATACTATCACAAAAAGTATAGTTACATATAGGCTCTCTCAAAACACGATCATTTAAAATTTCACTGTCACTGAAATTATACCGATTGAACTTTAAGTTATTAATTTTACTTAATGGAAACTGGTGATAATAATTTTCTTTCAAAACGTTAATGAATTCTGAATCATTTAAGTTACTATATGGAAGAATACATTGGTAATCAGACATTGATAGTAAAATTATATTAGATAAACTGTGTCACACACAGTTGCTTCACCAACCAATTACTGTTTCTTGGGTGCACGTGAAGATGTTCTGGTAGACCATTGCTCCGAGGCAAGGGACTCAGCCCCGCCGGCAGGCACAGACAAGGCCGCTGCACCAGCACCACGTCCACCAGTCCTCGCACCAACAGGAATAATCGCCGCAGCAGTAGCAGCAGGACCACTCCTGTGTGTGTCCTCACCAGCAGATGTTCCCGCAGGACCAGCACAGGCAACCCCGCCAGCGACAGTGTCACGAACGGAGGTACCGTCACCGCCACCATCAGCGCCACGAACAGGTGTGACAGCAAGGGCAGAGCTGGAACCGTGAACCGTTCCGACTGGTGCTTCACGCGCAGGCACACTTGACTTTTCCTTGATGACTAGTTTGGTATGTCGGAAAAAAGCCACTTTACCTTCGCTTCTAGCTTGTTTCAGCAAAGGCATTTGTGACTTTTTTATGCTTTGCGAGGCAGGACATAGGTCTTCATTTATGAAAATTCTGGTTCCCCGCAGCTTGAAAACACTCTTCATAACTGCTTCACGGTCACAGGATCTTGAAAAACGAACAATAATGGGTCGTAATCGATGTTCGAACCGCTGACCCACTCTATGAGTTCGTTCCAATTCGATGTTGGGTAGTTCAAGCTTGTCCTCTAACAGTTTGGAGACTCGAACGGCTGTTTGCTCCCAAGTCTCACCAGCAGGTCTTTCTTCTATGCCAATGATTTGCAGGTTATTGCGGCGATTGTAATCCTCCTGATAGTTACACCTGTCTTCTAAGTCTTGTATTATCTTTCTACTTGCCTTAAGATCTTCATTCAATTTATTGATACTTCCTTGTTCTGAATATCCTCCGTTTCATGCTGCATCACCTCCCGCTTCAAATCATCAACTTCTTTTTGGGTGAATTCCAAACTCCTTGTAACTTATGATACGGACGATTGTAATGAATGACTGCATCTTCTCGTTAACTTGCCTCGTAAACACTTCCAGTGCACTACGAAAAGCCTGGTCTTCAGCAGCAAGGAGCGTTTTCAAGACTGGCAGATCCATCTTGGTGTAGGGTAATATTATGGTAACTGGAGAGAGACAGGGCAGTACGTCTGACCTCCACGGCGTCCAGGACAATAATCTATCTATCTAATCAGAAGACCCATGTCGTATATAGGATCACGTGCAAACGAGGAAACTGTGAAGTTCTCCCCTCCTCCTACATCGGCATGACGTCAACAAAGCTGTTTGGACGTTTTACGTGCCACTTAACTTACGGAGCCCCAAAAAGTCACCTACTAGAAAAACACAGCATCACCATCACAACATTTTTTTTCTTCAGAAAATACATAAATGGTCGACATGTGCGCAGATGTACGGCGACTTCCAATTTTAGAAGCACTGTACATAAAAGATATCAATCCCAAGCTTAACGTACAAACATACGACCTACAAGCTCTCCCAAGCATGATAAGAAAAACGGGTAGTGATATCCATCCCGCAGAGACGCAAAGCAAGGAGGAGCAGAAGTCATCAACCAATCAGCGTCGTCCACTCACACGCGAGGCCGCCAGACTTCTCCTTAAGGGGGGTTGTAGGGGGTCGACCTGATTTTATTTTTTTTATTTTTTTTGGATTATATTTTTCTGTCATTCTTGCTGCTTCTTTTGGTATATGCAAAAGTTTGATAACAAATTTATAATAGGTGTTTTGCCTTATGCAATGAGGCGTCCTGTCATGAGTTTCCGCGGTATTACTCGCTGCAATAGAGAGTGCAGCGAGTAAAATACGGAGTATTCACCCCGTATTTTTCTTAGGTAATTTTTTTTTCTTAGTTTCTCATGAAATTTTAACGTTCTCTCTCACTACTACATGAGAAAACGGGAAATTTCTAGCACGCACTAATATTTTCCGAAGACCGCCAGTGGTGAGGTCAAGTACCGCTAAAGGCCTATGTACACAACCAATGGGAGTAAATAAAGGAAACTATGTCTGCCTTTTTTTCATATCCTGATGTATATAGCCTGTGAATTTCAAGTCCCTAGCTGCAATAGGTAGAGTACACTAACTGCCTCAACTTCATCGCTTGATTTCTCAAAACGTTGGTTTCTGCATTTAAAAATTATCTCCTCATTTGCACTTCTTATTACACAAATATTTAATACTGCAGCTTATGAAAGTATGAAAAAGGAATAGTTTTTGCTATAGTAACTATCGTTTGAAGTTGATTTAGATTTTTGACAAATATTTATATGTCAAATTATTTTTTTTTCATCGAACTTAAAAAATATTTTTTACTATTGTATAAAAACAAACGACAGCAAACCTTAATCTCCTATCCTTCCTGATTAAAATGCTTTTTGAATGAAAGAAATTGGTCAATAAATAAGGGAGGAGTTACAAGAAGAACATAAGCAATTTAACATGAGATTCGCGATTTTACAACCCCCCCTTAGCGCCTCACGCTGCACCTAAATCATGCACACTTCTACATCTGAGGAGAAAACATCTCTCACCGCTGCTGAAGAAGGGTTCATGACCCGAAATCGCGATACAGCAAAATGACCAGCTACGGCGAAGTTATAAGATTGATCATTAAAGAGAATAAGACACTCTAGAAGTAATCGCCCAGACCCATTTTTTTTTTGCCTAATTATGTTGAATGTACATTCAAAACACCTAATCCACCAAAAATAATTGATTTCCAGGCCTTATTTCCATAAAAACACGACTTTTGTAAAAAGCGCGCAAAAAAAACAATCTTCCCTCCAACAGGGCTACGAATGTTATTGATGACGTCAGAGGAGGAACGCTCCAATGTAAACATCTGTCTGACACCTGTCGGCAAATGTTATGATGAGCGATTGTACTTCGGTGTCACACAGTGAATCTGTTGCTGTGACAGGTCTAGAGTACGATGCTCAATCTGAGACCGAAATAAAAGACGCTGCTCGCGTATACTATGAGGAAAACGATCCTCAGATTGTGATGGCAACCCAACCCTATATGTTTGAACCAGAATACGAGGCGGACGAACAGATGTTAGCGGCAACAACAACCCCTTACACACAACAACCCCTTACACACAACAACCCCCTTACACACAACAACCCCTTACACACAACAACCTCTTACACACAACAACCCCTTACACACAACAACCCCTTACACACAACAACCCCTTACACACAACAACCCCTTACACACAACAGCCCCTTACACACAGGAATCCCTTACACACAACAACCCCTTACACACCACAACCCCTTACACACAACAACCCCTTACACACAACAACCCCTTACACACAACAACCCCTTACACACACAACCCCTTACACACAACCCCCTTACATACAACAACCCCTTACACACAACAACCCCTTACACACCCAACCCCTTACACACAACAACCCCCTTACACACAACAACCCCTTTCACACAACAACCCCTTACACACAACAACCCCCTTACACACAACAATTGGTGATAGTGATGGTGGTGACACACAGCAACACAACAGCATCCGGTTAGTGATTGAGTGAGTGTGTGTGTGAGTGTGTGTGGTGAGTGTGTGTGTGTGTGTGTGTGTGTGTGTGTTGTGTGTGTGTGTGTGTGTGTGTGTGTGTGGTGTGTGTGTGTGTGTGTGTGTGGTGAGTGTATCACTACAAATCCTTGCAAATTTCAACTACCCGTTCCAATCTGCCCTAGTCCGCCGCACTAATCTTTTCAACACATTTAACGTTTTCGTATCAGTCGGAAACGTGTGCAGACTTTTCTCGAAAGGCACAGCTGTCATGCTGCACCCATAAAGGATACATGCATGTGGCATATCGCAATTTTTTTTTATCAGAAACACCCTAAAATCTTTTAAAAAAGTACTATATATATCTCTTGTGTTTACGGGCTTCTGATCAGCGCGGGGAAAGGAGGCCTTCCTCCTGTTACGTCACCGAGCCGTGACGCATCGTCTGCCAGCTGCCAGCAGCGTTTTCGAAGCTCGGGGAATTTACAGATTTTGATTGCGGATTATTAAAAAACGGCTCACTGGATGCAAAAAGTGACAACATATTGTTGATACTCTCGATAATGGCTATACTCTAACTACATAAAATCAGGAATGATCAAATGGCCTGAACGATTACTTTAAGACAAAGACAAAATATCTTGAAAAAGATATTAAACCCTGAACTAGCTATCACTTTTAACGAGATCTGTCTCAGAGAAAATCTCCTGCCCGTATATACTTAAAACAATATATATATATATATATATTATATATATATATATATATATATATATATATATATATATATATATTATATATATATATATACATATATATATATATATATATATATATATATAATATATATATATATATATACATATATATATATATATATATATATATATATATATATATATATATATATAATATATATATATATATATATATATATATATATATATTTTATACTATATATATTATATATATTATATTATAATATTATATATTATATATGCGTATTGTACATACACATATGTTTATGCTGTACACCACATCTTTGCTGTATAACACAGTGTAAAGTAGTTGATACACCCTCTCCCTTATATATATATATATATATAATTATATATTATATATATATATATTAATATTATGTACTAATATATATATATATTTATTTATATATATAATTTATATATTAATATATATAGTATATTATATATTTTATTTATATATATTATATATATATATATATATATATATATATATTTATATATTAATATGCGTATGTGTACATACACATATGTTTATGCTGTACACCCATCTTTGCTGTTAACACAGTGTAATAGTTGATACACCCTCTCCCTGGCAATATCCCCATTTTCATTTACTTAGCTCTGTTTTGCATTTTATGGTGTCGATAATACAGTAGTGTGCAATTTCCGGACATATCATTTTGACTGTCAATATGTCTTATTTTGGTACACAAATGAAGTCTTTGTTTTCTGCAGAAGATGTACTAGTGACATCTGGCACATTTGCTGTACCACCTCCAGTAAACCGCCATGCTAACAGAGCTTGTGGACGTTTTATTCATTGCATGCGAGTCGTGCCTCCGTCGGACAGTGTTACTCGTCNATCTTTGCTGTTAACACAGTGTAAAGTAGTTGATACACCCTCTCCCTTGGCAATATCCCCATTTTTCTATTTACCTTAGCTCCCTTGTTTTTTGGCATTTATAAATGTGTTGTCGATAAATACAGTGGTGTGCAATTTAGTCCGGACAGTATCAAATTTTGTGACTTGTTCAAAATATGTCTTAATTTTTGGCTACACTAATGAAGTTTCTTTTGTTTTCTGTGCAGAAGAGTGTACTGGTGACATCTGGCATCTATTCTGCTGTGACCACGCTCCAGTAAACCCGCCAGTGCTACACCAGAGCTTGTTGTGGACGTTTATTGCTGCGAGCGTGCTCCGTGCATGTACAGTGTTACTTGGTTTCGCCGGAGTATTCACCTTCCATTCATTATTAGCCCTTAAAGTAATCGTCCAGACCATTTCATCATTCCTGATTTAATGCAGTCAAAATATAGCCATGATCGAGTATATCAACAATATATTGTCACTTTTTGCATCTAGTCACCAGTTTTTAAATGATCCGCATTCAAAATTTGTAAATTCCCCGAGCTCTCAAAACACAACTGGGCGGACAGCAGACGATGCACCACGGCTCGGCAACGTCACACGAGTGAGCCTCCCAACCCTGCCTGATATAAATACACGGAGACACGGAGAAAAATGTAGTACTTGGGGAATTTTGGGTGTTTCTGATATATCTTTTTTGCGATATGGCATATACTTGCATCCTTCATGGGTACAGCAAGAAAGCTGTGCCTTTGCAGAAAGCTTAGCACCCATTTCCGACCTATTTGACCATGATAATGTCTGTGCAGCGCCTGACAGTGGCGGGTGAGAGGAGCGCGGTGTGAAGCACATTGTCTAGCCGCGCTCCTCTCACCCGCCACTGCCAGGCGCTGCACAGACATTATCATGGTCAAATAGGTCAGAAATGGGTGCTAAGCTCTCTGCAAAGGCACAGCTTCCTTGCTGTATCCATGAAGGATGCAAGTATATGCCACATTACAAAGAAAATATATCAGAAACACCCAAAATTCCCCAAGTACTACATCTTTCTCCGAGTCTCCGTGTATTTCTATAGGGTCGGGCTGGGAGGCTCACTCGTGTGACGTCGCCAACAAGTTTCCCGCCACGGCTGGAATGGGGCTGTTGTTTTTCCCGCGCTTTTTACAAAAGTCATGTTTTTAGGGAAATAAGGCGTGGAAATGAATATTTTTTTGTGGATTAGGTATTTTGAATGAACATTCAACATAATTATGCAAAGAAAAAATGGGTCTGGACGATTACTTTAAATTCATGATGGATATCACACCCAAAAAGCGTGCAAGTATTGTAGCTCTTAGAAAACATGTTGGTTTTAGCATCAGACAGATTTCTGAGAAAATGAAGGTGGCAAAGTCAACTGTTGGCGATATTGTGAAAAGAGCTGAAGACACTGGTGAACACTGCGCCGAGGAAAATGTGGAAGAAAACGCAAGACAACACCTCACGATGATATGGTTATCATCAGAAATAGTGTGAAGGATCCTAAGAAAACCAGTAAAGACCTTCAGAGAGATTCGTCTTCAGCTGGCGTAAATGTTTCTTCTTCAACTGTCCGGCAAAGGCTCCTTGAGGTTGGCAAAGGCTCCTTGAGTTGCCAAAAAACCGGTACATAAACTGTTATTGACTTCTGCTATGAAGACAAAACGTCTTCGCTGGGCACGCAAGTATGCTGGATGGAAGGCAGATGACTGGAGGAAAGTTCAATTTTCAGACGAATCGCATTTGAAGTGCATGGGTACAGGTCAGTGGTAGTGAGACGAAGCAAAGTTGAACCACTTCGGCCAGGACACATTCAACAAGTGCCAAAACACCCACCTAAGAAGATGTTTTGGGATTGTTTTACTGCTAAAGGTCTAGGGCGGCTTGTTAATGTTGAGGGAATGATGAACAGCGATAAATACAAGGCAGTCCTGGAGGCTCACTTGCTTCCTGTGATGCAAAGGGACTTTCCTGATGGAGGCGGCATTTTCCAGTAGGATCTCGCTCCGTGCCATACTTCCCGAAAAATGCGCACATTCTTCGAAGAAAGTGGACTAACCATTCTAGATTGGCCTGGGAATTCTCCTGACATAAACCCCATTGAGAATCTATGGGCTATAATCAAACGTAGAATCGAGTAAGACGACTGACTGTTCGACGATGCAGAAGCGGATTTGTGCTGTTATTTAGGCCTGGTACCATGACGAAAAACTAGCAGAAATGTGTTGAAGCTTGGTGGAATCTATGCCAAAGCGAGTGGAACTGCTCGTAAAAGCAAAGAGTGGTCATATCTCATATTAAATGTATCATCTATCTTACCATTGACATGTTTTTTTGGAATAAACATCAATTTAACAAATAATTGTATTATTTCATCACTGTCCGGACTAAATTGCACACTACTGTACGTACTCATCCCTCTTACTTTTAAATGTGTAACTGTTACCGAGAACTCGGGAAGACAGATGGACGTTTTTTTTAAGCAAAAGTTTATGCTGACAATTCTTGACATAATTTCGCCTTTTCTTTGGCAAAATTATCATTGAATTGAAAATGATGCATTTAATTACGTTTGTTTTGTCCCAAATTGTTTATATTTTGGGCTCGTTAAATTACAGGCAGCCAGAGGGACAGACTCAAGACTTAGTTAAATAAGCAAAAATGGATGAGGAACAGCTAAAGGCTGTTTTTCTCATTGGCTGGTCAAAGAAATCGAGGTTTTGATATTTGGCCATTATGTTTTTCAGACTTGTAGCCCAAGGTGGATGAATCAGATGCATTCCTACGACGATTACTATGTCAACGGGGCATGTTACCTAACATCGATGAAGAACGTCATTTCGAGTGGATCATCTGAAAAACAATGGAACATCGTCACCCCTCTTGTTGATATTGGTGAGGCAATTCAAATATTTACATTTTTGGGGGTTCGGGAGGGGTAGGAAATTAACATAAATATAATGTTTAGGAATATACAGAAAAACAGTTGCTATTTTTGTTAGCTGTATTAAGTTAAGGTGAAACAATATGTTAGTATCAATATGTATATTATACAGAGCAGAGTGTGGACAAAGCGTAGCAACTAATTCATATATGCTCCAATAAGTGGTAGTATATTGCTATGGTGTTCAAATAAGAGATGTAAACGATAAATCGACGACATTTTATTTCCCTAATTTTACTATTGTTTTATTTCTTACAAACTACTCCCATTTTATCATTTACATCGTAGGGGTGTTTCTAAGATCAGAAAAGACAAAAAATGGCGAGACAAATATCCCGTTAATTGCCTTTCCCTGTATAATAAAATAAAAAAAACATAAGGAAGCTACAAGACCCTAGTTGATCTACATGTGGTAGTTCCTGTAATACACATATATTACGTACATTCCCTTTTCATCTCTATCCATACATTTGTCAAATCTACCTTTAAAACTCCTTATCGCCTCTGCACTAACCACTTGATGACTGAGTCTACTCCAATTATTTACCTTATATTTGTAAACTAATACTTTATTTTATCTTTGTTTAAATATTTGTCAAGTTTAAATCCTTTCTTTTCATCCTGATTACTAACCGTAAGAATCTTTACTCTATCTTCTTTTCTATATCCCTTTATCCATTTACATACTTCTATAAGAATATACGAAGATATACATATGCATACAGAGGAAATATAAAAAAAATACTTTAAAATGAGGTTGGCAAATTTAAATGGATTATGTCATGACATTCATATCTATAAAAATAACCTACGTTGTAGGAAGGCGAGAAAGTTTAATCACGAGTAGATTATGATACTTAAAAATTAAAGGGCATGAAAAGTAATGATAACGGTTACCACTTGCATTAGAAAGAAGTAGATAATACGAATCAGAATGATGATTGAATATCTTATGCAACAAAGCTGCTGTTAGCAAGCTCTACATGGCTCATGAAAATCATCAACATATTAGACAATCATCATACAGATCATGAAAAAAAATTAAAGAGAAGTAACTAACCAACATGGTGAACACAAAATCAATTTTGCTATCCTTCATGACCTAAAGTAGTTGGTGCAGTACCCTAGCGTATTCCTGACTGCCTAGGAGACATGCCCTGCATTCTTGACCTTTTCCCAACCTCTAACCATTCAGCAATTTATGTCAAACTACTTAAACTACTTTATCCGTTAGGCTCCTCCGATCACAATCTTATTTCCGTAAACTTTCCTATTGTTCCAAATCCGCCTCAGGACCCACCTAAGCAGAGGTGCTTATGAAATTTTGCGTCAAGTAAATAAAAAGATATTACTATTACTCATATATTCCATTGAATGAAATTATTGGTTTCGTGTTAGGGATCAATCTTTTTGTGCGGAGCGAACAACTAAAGTCAATGTCTCTGGTATAGAGGCATACATACCACACACTTAATCTAATCCTAAGGCCCATAAACCTTGACTTAACTATGCCTACTTTCGTGCTGCCCATCATATGGAGGTATCTCACATACGATATGGTGGCCATCCATCTCCTGAAACTCACTTTATTTCCTTTATATCCTTACCACTAAGCAGTAAGCATGCCAGAATTATTCTTTAACTTACCAAAAACTCTTTCGACAATAGAAAATGTCTAAATATTTATAGTTCAAACTCATTTCGTGCCTTCTGACACCAAGCCAAAAACCTCTCTCACATTTTCTTTATATTTTCCTCGTATACTCCATCCAAATGGCTCTACAGCTGTCTCATCTACTTCAAAAGCCGAACTCTTAAGTCAAACCTTTGCTCGTAATTCCACACTGGATAATGAAGGGCTATTTCATTCTTCTCCTCCGCCCTTCGACTATACGTATTATGTCTGATATATATATTCTTCGTAATGACGTTTTATATGTCCTCACTAGCCTTGATCCTCGGAAGGCTTAATGTCCTGACGGAGTCCCTACGTTTGTTCTAAACAAAATTGTTTCTATAACTGTTACCTGGCCCTGCCTGGTCAAACTTTTCAGTTTATGTCTACATCTATATATCCTTATTACTGGGGGTTTGTAACATTCAATATGTTGTTAAGAAAGGTGGCCGCTCCAATTTTTTAAACAACCGTCCATTAGCTTTGAATACCCGCATTTCTATACCATTTGAATTTATTCTTAATATGAAGTGTATTAAGCATACATATATCAACTCACAACCTTCTCTTTGATCGTCAGTATGGACTCCGTAAAATGTGATCCGCTGGCTGTCTTATAGTTTTCCTTACTGAACCCATGTTATCATCCTATATTGATTTATTTGAAACTTTTGCTATTGCCCTTGACATATTAACAAATTTTGATACTGATTGGCACAAATCTTTGATTTTCAAACTACCCTCTTTCGATTGTTATTCCTCTCTCTGAACTTTCACATCAAGTTTGCTCTATGACCGCTCTATTGTTGCTGTTGTAGGTGGTCATCGTTTTACCATAAGTCTGGTATTATAGGTGTTCCACATGAGTTCCTCCTATCACCCACTCTCTTTCTATTATTCATTAATGATTTTCTTAGTCTAACTCATTGCACTATCTACTTTTATGCTGATGACCTTACTCTGCCTTTTTCAACTTCTTTCACTAAACGTCCAACTTTACAATCAATCATCAAACATTGGGGGCATACGCGGGGGGCACGCCGCCTCGCCTAACCATGCGACGCCACTCATGGGGGTCACCTCCCACGAGACCCAATGCAGGCTCCCTTCCCATAACAAGCAACTCTCAACAGGAAACATCAACTTGCCCCAGCCACGAGCCTTGTGGAAGCTTGGCCTCCTCCACGTCGGATTGTCTCTTACAGATACAGCTCGGTGAAAGGATCGGTTTCAGGGTAGCGTGCCACATGCCCATATTAACTGAAGCTGGCGCTTACGAATTATGCAGGTAATAGGCCTCGATTCAGTCTCACGGTGCAATCGCTGATTTAACACGTAATCATCCCAGCGATACCCTATGATTCTGCGAAGACACTTATTACCAAAGGCATCGATTCGCCTCTTAAAAGTCGCTATTAAGTGTCCATGTCTCACATCCATAGCGTAAGACAGGGATCACAAGTGACTTGAAATGGATTTGTTCTCTGAACGCGTACCCGGAAACCACCTTCG